>JAFIRS010003015.1:0-163326 GCA_018342105.1 Gonioctena quinquepunctata
CTGAAGACAGAATGAAGATCGGCCCGGAAACGGGCATGAGTCCGAAGAACCTTATCAACGGGCTTCTAGACCTAGTTAGGGGCACAAACCTGTTTGAATGAGGAACCACTGACGACAGAGTGATACAATAGACCCCAGCTGGTCGCAGTGTCAAGGGAAGCTAAGTGCCAACCCTGTCTCTGGCTCGTCAGCCTTAAACCAACCAACCAACCAACCATGGGCATATGAACGGATGCATCGTTGACTAGTCGATTTTTCCCTCTGATCCCTAAGACAATCGACATAGTCTTCAAAGGAAATTTTATTTTCCACAACATTATATCGGACTCCTTTGGATTTTTTAACACATTTTCCACCCTGAATTTTATAGGTGTATAATTTTGAACGGAGTCCGACGAAATCTGTCATGATGCACCCGTTCGCTTCATCTTTCATCAAACCTGAATTTTTTTTGTTTACCTGCGGAATACCGTACGAGTTTTCGCATGGGTAGCCCCAATTTTTTAATTTTGAATTTATAGTGAAAATCGTAGACGCAAATTTTGGTATCGTTTAATTTGATATGGAGAATCCGTACCGTGTAATAACTTACCATTGGTCTCGAATTTTTTCAACATAATTTATAGAAAAGTAGACGCAAATTTTGGAAATATCTAAAATAGTCATACCGATATAGAGGGGTTTATTGAATACCAGTTCAGACCTGTTCATTTCGATAGCCATCAAGTTTTCATCGAAGATGGTTCGGTTGTGGAATTTTGGGTAACTTATCAAATTTTTCGCCCAATACCTACCCTCCCATTTATTGACCATTTTCACCACTCTGTGCTTCCTGATATTTTCCATGGTCTTTCCGAAAATACTGTTTATGGCCAATTTATAGTTGTTTTTTCCGAAAGTGGTTGTAGCTTGGGCGCGTAATTTTGTATTTAATTCAATGTAGGGTTGCAGCCATGCCGATTGTTTGAACTGCAACACTCTGTGAACTTTTTTGAGGAGAAGGCCGTTTTCCAAAGCTTGTTTTAATATTCGATAATGTACGACATAGTTTTCTTGTTGTACAGGGTGGTCAATAATTTTGGTAATTTTGAACCTGGAGGAGTTCGATGTTCTGCACAAAGTGGAAAATCTTTATGGTCATCGTGTATTCCTTCGGGGTATTCCAAATCGACTTCGAGGATATAGCCTGTATCAGAAGTATCCGACACCTCCAGAACGTTCAAATTATCGAAATCTTCGACCCATTTGAACCCTCCAGAGGGTAAATACTCTCTCATAGCCCATCCATAGAGGTTGTTTACATCCAGATATAATAAATATTTGGAGGGTTGTTGAGGATCATACCTCTCCCCCATATATTTATTATTCGCTTGAGAGAATCGGTTACAACACTGACTTATACCGCCCCGAATCCCTTTTTCCACAAACAAAAGCATGTCGACATCTTTGATAATCTCCAACTTACACTTTCTGTACTTTAACATGCATGACCACGAATAGCCAGGCATGGTATAGTACCAAGCGGGGTCGAGTCCATAAGTATCGTGACCTAATTGGCGGAAATTTTCAAAGACGTCACATAGCAATAAAATATCGGTTTTCATGTATAAGTCAGAGTATCGCCCAGTTTTTGCCAAATCGAACGATTGCCACACCTTCTGGGCATGTTGGTATTCATGCTCGGAGATATCGCAATCATTCAGCTGATTGTGGAATTTATCGATATCTGGCAACGCTGTAATCTCGAGTTTCTCCATGGAATCCACAAAGTCGTAGGGGAATACCCCTTTGCGTGTGATTAGTGAAAATTGTTCATCGTTTAAATTTTGAAATTCGCGCTTTGTATTACAGAGGTCTTCCACTCTGAGCGTGCGCACCAACTCGTCCAGGCTTGCGCCCATGAATCGAAAAGAATCAATGAAACGGAATTTAATGTCTGTCTGTTCGTCGTATTGTGTGAAAGATATATATTTCTCTTTGTTTACTGGAAGAAGACTCACCCTGCCTCGTCTCGCGATATCTCGAATAATGAAATGACTATCATAACCGCTAAGATTATGGAAAACAATGGGGAGCACAAAGGACTTTTTATAGTTGAGATTGCATGGGTTTTGATGTGCCCATCCTCTAAATGCACCTGTGAAATGATTATGGTCGGCTACAATCATTTGATCTTTTTGGAAAGGTTTCTCGCAAATATGACAAGTTGAATCCGCTGCCGTTCTTATGGGATTGACAGACATGGGGACGATTTTTAAAATTTTTCCCTCAACGAATTGGGCTATGGTTTTCAATTGTTCTGCCAACCATTCCATCGAATCCAAACCTCGATGGCTATCGTGATATGACAGAGTGTCATCATAATTACATTTGAAATATAAGCCTGCGCTATAGGGAATATGTTTTTGGTATTTCGCCGTTTTGGACTTGGTTTCATCATCAGTGAACGGTTCCAAAATCGATTCGAAATCGGCATATATCACAAATGGAACCATTTCTTTATGAACAAAGTCCTTGAACTCGACATGGTCATATTTTGGGAAGGAAATTTTGTAATGATTAGCTCTTTCACAATCAACGGTATGATTGTCTAATTTCTCCTGACTACCAAAATAATTCAAACATCTATCGCAAATGAATTTTTTATGATGATTCTTACTTATTTGTGAGCTAACCAATCGGGAAAGATCTTTAATCCAACAATAATGGAATTCAAGGTCTGTCTGTTCGTCGTCTTCGTCAATTTCCGGCGGTGCCTTGTAATCATTCAATTTAACCGAATATTTATTTTGAATCATGAGTAGGTTGACATATCGAGCCAATTTTTCTTTTGTAAGTCTCGTCGGTACAGTTGTGAAAAATGTGTGTCCATCGTCATCGTTATTCGCTGATGATTTAACCAATTCCAAAATATAAACATTTACCGAAATACCGTTAAGTTTTTCGAATTTTGATATTTGGCCGAGAGTTATGGGAAATTCTAACCCCTCCATATTCAGTACGGTTGACCAATGAGGGTATTTTGATTGCCTATCTGGATGATGTCCGTGTGGTACAGGATACAAAGCGGAAACCACCGCCCATCCGAAACATTCGTTGTCGTTGGTATTTCGCACGTTGATACAAGCCTGTTTTCTAGCAATGGCTTGTGGAAGTTCGATGAAAGATGAACCCCCTTTGCTCAAACCTGATTGATTGATATTTACTTCTAAATTTACGATTTTTTGTAATGCCCACCCGCTTTCTTTCCCACAAAATTCCTCCAATTTATTACCCAATTTATCTACAACAAATTCCTCGAACCACCCCTGTAAATCTGTTCCCCTATCAATCACTTCGTTTTTAGTATTGAGATATTTTAAATCGATTTGTTCCTCATCCAAGCCCATTTTGACGAATTCCCCGCAAAAACAAGTATTAACCTTCAGCATGGGGAATTTTTGCAACATGTTATTGATTCTACGTTTGAAAAGGCTGAAGGCGTCTTTGAAAAATTGATTCGTATCTTTATATGTCAAATTTATGATTACCCCTGTACGAACTCGTCCCCGGAACGTCGACTTTAAATCTTCCCAAATGACTCTGCTTTTTAGATTTCTTCTGGCGGCCAACCCCTGACCCTCCACCCCTAAATTTTTGATGAAATTACGACAAGTTTTTAAATGCCCCAAATTTGTTTCCAATTTCCCCAATATTCCGATGGAACTGTTGGCAGAAATTTTGATGCCCTTTGTACAAAGCCGAATACTATAAGTTAAATGTTTTAGCCATGTTTCACGTTCCATTGGACTGGATTTTTGTTTGAGAAGTTTTTGAGCCTCCCTGTATTTAATAATCATCTCATCGCTGAGAGCGGCAATTTGTTCAGAATTCATGGTTATTTAAAAAAAAACGAGAAGAATGAATGCTTTTTCACAAAATACAGATATAGTTTCTCTCTCTCTCACCTTGATTTAATGGAATACAGCCGTCCCAGTTGTCGTCGTCGTCGTGGTGGATGGAGGGCCTTAGTTTTGGTGATGATGAATGGTCTAGTTTTGATGAATTCAAAGACTGGTATCTTCGTTGTGGATGGTTTTATGATGATTGAATATTCTCGAGGTTTGAACTCGTCAATTTTCGGTTGTAACACCTCGAATACCTTCCTTGGTAGGAAGACTGATTTGGTTTCCAAATCGGCTACTATTGTGTCCCCGTACTTCGTTTTGACTGCTCTCAATTTCTCGATTAGCATGGGCTTGTTTAGCGGCAATGTTGATAGAGCTACGGTTTCCCTGTAGCTACTGCTCGCAACAGCGTTTATTTCTGCAAGATTCATCTATAATAAATAAACAATCCCTTAAAATGTTTTGCATAAAAACAATCCCTCCCCGCAAACAAATAGAAAAACCCCCACCCTCGATATATGAAGTAAAACTCAAAGTACCCTTTTGGCATACAAGAAAAAAGGTTTTGAAAAAAGTAAAACAATAAAATAAAAACTTACGTTTTTTAGATGTTTGGTAGATGCACACACACAAACTCAGAGAGCAAGAAAGAGAGCACTGAATAGAACGATGTTCACAGTTCAGAGGACAGATGAAGAATGAAGCTGACGGTGGGGATCGGTCACCCACATCAATTTCCTACTGCGCAATTCGAAAACTGCCAACTCGACAAAATTCTCAGAACTGGATGATGCAATCATTTGGCCGATCCCACACCGCTTCCATGTCGCAGGCAGTGCCTTATTCCGCTTAGATACAAATACGAATAGTAATCGTTAGACTTATCCCACGGTTCGAGCGTGCAGCTGCATACTCTCTTATCTTGTTAATGTAAACAAACTCTTTCACAAAGGATGCCGCCGATATCTTATCTCAGTTAATGTAAACAAAGGATGCCGCCGATATCCGGTCGCTTAAATAAACAACTGATAAGAAGTGCTGACGTAGATAATATTCCTGCAAAGACTTGTCGGTTGAGTCATAGCCGCATCATCGCTGGCTCCTCCCACTTTCCAAAATGGCCGCCGCCATTCACGTGACACTTCCGTCCGACCAATGCCAATTGCCATTTCAATATGCTGCTCGGCTATTGGATAGCGGACGGCGGCTATCACCACGCCCACGACCTATCACAGCTCTCTCCACCCCCCACTCTCAATCACACACTCCCATACACAACATGGCTGCCACCATTCCGACCAATCACAGGCCACTCATCCCCCCACCCCTACCCACATACAACCACCCCCACCCCTCTCATGAAACCGCCATTTTGTGGTAGTGCGGGATCATGTGGCGGGAGTAACCGAAATCGGGATATAGATCAGGATATATTTCTATTTAAGAAATGCCTCCAAACTGAATAGCAGGTCAGGTACGGTTCCTCGAGTATTCAAGTTAAAATGTTGCTGAATGCCCAAGATTTAGCCTCCTTTGAGATTATGTATGGGAATAACCATTGCATTTTTTTTTAGTAAAGGGGTCACCAGATGTAGATTGTTCTTTGGAATTATACAAAAAGTATTACTTTCGTTTCGTGAACTTTAACAACCTTTTTATTATATCTCACTGTCAAATCTGACATCAACATCAAACATCATGAACTACTCAGTGATCACATAAAAACAAGTAATGAAACATTAATCGAATATAAGGTAAAAGTACAGGTTGCCACATTATAAATTCTTATACTTATAGTCGATCGAGAAACGAATCAGTCAAAATAGAAGAATGAGGAACATTCATTAATATGACTGTGGTGTTGTTATTGGGATTTAGGTCTTCAATTAAAGAAAACAATATTTCTTAAAAGCTAATGTTTCGTCAATTTATTTTGACATCTTCAGGGCACTGTAAGATAACAATTTATAATTTAAAAAGAGGGAAAGTATATATATAAAATAATTTTATCTCTTTTTAAAACTAATTATTACTTTTTCAGAAACAGCTACTGAACATAGTTGAGGTGATTTGACACAGAATAGGGCTAAATAGAAAGAAAAATAGTATTTCAAGTGAAATAAAAACATTATTTATACGGTGGATATCAGTTTTTGGTTTTTATTCTTGATATCAGATTGAAATACGTCAACGTGATATTTTTCTTGCTTTTCTATGGTTAACTGTGTCGTATTTCAAAATGTTAACCATTTCAAGAAATTTTTTTTTTCGTGCTCCTAAACTCAAATTTATGTTCGGTGGATATACAATGCTCAACCAATGAAGTGGGGTTTTTTAACGTTAACTTATTTTTCATATCTCTCTCATGCTCTTTAAGGCGTGTTTTGGAGTATCTTTTAATCTGACCTACGCAACTTTTTTCACAGTTGGGGCAAGGGATTTTATATATAACATTTGAACTGCATTCCAGAGGGGTTTTTTCTTTGGTCCTACTAAAAAAGTGTTTACCCAGTGTGTTTTCATTTTTGAAAGTTACTCTTATTTTTGAAGTAGGATCTTCCAGAATAATACCTAATTTTTCAGAAAGAGATTGTACATATGGTATTTTGAAATATCTTTTATTTGGTTAACATTATGAAATACGACACAGTTAACCATAGAAAAAATATAGAAAACTTAAACAGCGCGTATTTCAATCTGATATCAAGAATAAAAACCAAAAACTGATATCCACCGTATAAATAATGTTTATTGTTTTTATTTCACTTGCTCTTTCAAGCGTACCATCCTGGCTCTTATCAGTTCCACTTATTTTATTAAGAAATTTTTTGTTGCTTTAAGCTGTTTTTTATTTGTATATCTGTCGAGACAGAAACCTGTTATGGTTCATCACCAATTTTTAAACACGGAAAACTCTTCTTATGTAAGTTGAAATACTATTTTTCTTTTTATGTAGCCCTCTTCTGTGTCAAATCACCTCAACTATGTTCAGTAGTTGTTTCTGAAAAAGTAATAATTAGATTGGAAAAAAAAAGTTTTATATATATATATATATATATATATATATATATATATATATAGTTGTGAAGTGGGGAATTGTTGTCAGATTATGAAGTGAATTGTGGTCATGGAATATTTAAATAAAGAAGATTCAGTGAGATGATATTCAATAAGGATATTAATTGCACTATAGAGGTATAGAATCGACACCTCGTGAAACTTCACTTCCTTCAATTTCGCATTAAATTGAACATCGCATTAAATTGAAGGAAGTAAAGTGTTCACGAGTGTGTGTCGATTTCGTATAGCCTTCATAGCTCAATTGGTAGAGCATAGGTCCGGCAAGCTTAGGGTTGCGAGTTCGAGTCTCGCTGGAGGATGCTTTTTTCTTTAATTTAAAATATATCCATTATGCCACAATTTTCTTTTTCATATATATATATATATACTTTCCCTCTTTTTAAATTATAAATTGTAACACCCCTGTTATCTTACAGTGCCCTGAAGACACCAAAATGAATTGACGAAATGTTGGCTATTGAGAAATATTGTTTTCTCTAATCGAAGACCTAAATCCCAATAACAACACCACAGTCATCATTCAAAAGGTCGTGAAAAAGATTTGAAATTCATTAATATGTTACAGTACAGAGATCGAGCTACATCTCAATCACACAAGCGCAGTCAGTTATTTAACGTTACTGTTTAAATTACCAGCAAGGAAAATGTACTAGACAGGTAGTCGGCATTAACAAATTTGGTAGTATGGCTAGGACAATTGCAATTTTTTTAAAATTGGAAAATCCCCAATTATATACAGGTCACGGCTTCAGACGTTCTTCGGTAACAATTTTAGTAAATGCAGGAGGGGATGAATTAACCTTAAAGCGCCATGGAGGATGGCAATCCAATACCGTGGCAGAAGGATATACATCGGGGAATATATTAATAATAAAATTAACTATGAAAGAGAGTAATATCGAGGGGACTGTTAAAAACAAATTGGAAGGAATTTAATGGACATAGCCCTCAGAGAAAAGTGCTAACCGTAGACACGTGTTTCGGCTCGCCTCATCAGTCGGTGGAAGTGAGGATGAACAACACTTGATAGAAAACGACAAATCAACGGAGTCAACAACAGAAGCCAGCCGCTCATTTGTGATTTCGGTCAGCAGACCCTGAATTCCAGGGCAACAACCAACGTCACCACGGAGGCAGCTATAGCTACCTGCATGACATCCGAGTCGATATTACTCTCTTTCATATTTATATTCCTGGACTCGGATGTCATGCAGGTAGCTATAGCTGCCTCCGAAGTGACGTTGGTTGTTGCCCTGGAATTCAGGGTCCGCTGACCGAAATCATAAATGAGTGGCTGGCTTCGTTGTTGACTCGTGATTTGTCGTTTCTACCAAGTGTTGTTCATCCTCACTCTCCACCGTACTGATGAGCCGAGAGCCCGAAACACGTGTCTACGGTTAGCACTTTTCTGAGGGCTATGTCCATTAAATTCCTTCAATTTGTTTTAACAGTCCCTCGATATTACTCTCTTTCATATTTATATTCCTGGACTCGGATGTCATGCAGGTAGCTATAGCTGCCTCCGTGGTGACGTTGGTTGTTGCCCTGGAATTCAGGGTCTGCTGACCGAAATCACAAATGAGCGGCTGGCTTCTGTTGTTGACTCCGTTGATTTGTCGTTTTCTACCAAGTGTTGTTCATCCTTGCACTTCTCCACCGTACTGATGAGGGCCGAGAGCCCGAAACACGTGTCTACGGTTAGCACTTTTCTCTGAGGGCTATGTGCATTAAATTCCTTCCAATTTGTTTTTAACAGTCCCCTCGATATTACTATCTTTCATATTTATATTCCTGGACTCGGATGTCACGCAGGTAGCGATAGCTGCCTCCGTGGTGACGTTGGTTTTTGCCCTGGAATTCAGGGTCTGCTGACCGAAATCACAAATGAGCGGCTGGCTTCTGTTGTTGACTCCGTTGATTTGTCGTTTTCTACCAAGTGTTGTTCATCCTTGCACTTCTCCACCGTACTGATGAGGGCCGAGAGCCCGAAACTCGTGTCTACGGTTAGCACTTTTCTCTGAGGGCTATGTCCATTAAATTCCTTCCAATAAAATTAACGTTGCTCATGAAATCGTCAACTCTATTGAACAACCACACAGTAAAGAGTTCGTTACTGAAATGGAGACAGAAAATGCATCGTATAAGAATGATCAACCCTCAACTTCTACAATTAATATAACAGAAAATTTACTAAAAACAAATGACATTCCGGATTTGACCATACAAAATTGTTCAAATTTTACTATTAACTAGAATTTTAAATGAATTATTTAACTGTTAAGAGGTAGGATACTTTAATGTTATTTTTGTTCTGCTAACCATGAAAATAAATATGAAGGTACATTACTTGTATTCTTCAAATTTGAGCAGTTGTAGGAAAAGTATAGTGTGCAACATGTGGGGAAAGTACTTTTTCCCACTCGTGTGTTTGCGGCACTCGCCGTTCAGGCTCGTGCCACAAACTTCCACACTCGTGAGAAAAGTTGAACTTTCCCCACTTGTTGCACAATATACTATTTCAGAATGATATGGTGAATTTTACGACGGGGAACTACTCGATTACTTTTTTTTTCAAAAAAATCATCAATATTTCCTATTTTGCAACAAATCTCGCAAATTTTACAAAGTAGACTCCACAAACCCTATTTCGGCAAAAAGCTCTTGAAAAATGCCATGCAATGATGCAATGAAATATAGGATGCTGCATTTGAAAAAGTCGAGTTAATGCCGTTTATTTGTCATTTTCAAAAACTCGTAGTGGGCGATGGGATATTGTCTCAAAAGAGTCCGTTTTATGAGATACATACATATACAAAGGACATACAAATCCCTCTTATATGCTATGGCAAGTTGATGGCGCAGCTTTGCGGGAATTCCTCCCAATTTACCTATCATGGTCTTTGGAAAATAACGCAACATATAATTATAGAAACTAGTTAGTTTTTGTCCGCTAGAACCTGTACTGCCGGGGTGAGAAGTCCGCTCGTCAAGCACTTACCTTTGTAACGTGTTCAAGGTAAACTCTTCCCCACGCTACTCGCGAAACGAAGTTGGCGCTGGGCTCAAATCGAAATTTTCAGACCGAAAAGTGAGAACGCTCGCGATTCGTGGTGTATTTCGTGTTATTTGGTGTGGTGCCTTAAAAATAATAAGGATACTCTTCGCAAGTAACTTTATTAAGTTTCATTCTGGTGAGTTTGATTTCTATTTCGTAAACACGGAATTCGAATATTCCGTTTTGCCGCTCTGGCGATTTTGTATCTAATAAGTGTTACCTATTTAAATAACTGTTTGAATGTCGATTTTCAAGAATGAGCAATCATCACGAATCGTTTTATTGACATTTTCAATTGGGTTATTGGGTATGTATAAAAAATTCATAGCTTACTTCCTTATACATGTATTGATTTAGGTAATTTCCCACTTAGTTTACAGAGTTGGACGGGCTTCAAGTATTTTTGATTTAGTGATAGATATTATAATGTTTTTTTATTATTTAAATCCTTCAAAATAACCCTATAAGTATTCCTACATATTATTTAATTATCAGAAAACAATATAAACGTAATTGAAATATTGTAAGGGAAACAAGATCAATCAAGCATTTCTATGTTAAATAACTTTTTCAAATGAACTTGAACTATTAATTAGGAAATAAGACTTATTGCAACACCAAATAATATTTAAAAATATATAGAAACAAAATCCGAATTATTTGGAATGTATAGAAGAAGGTATTATTTGGTTTCAATCATATTCACACTTCTCGAAGACATGAAGGATTGGTCATAACAGATACAAGAAAAAGTATTAAACTGCTTATAGCCCTTTATTGGCTTATAAGAAATATGAAAAAATGTTCCCAATGAAAGTTACCTACTTTGTTGCATATTTCGACAATATACAGTGTATTTATTTGAAGCTGGGCTACTTTAAATTTTCCTATAGGAGTAATTTTTTCAAAAGATTCACGGCGTTGTCAATTTATTGCAGAAAGTCGACAATCTTCGAAAAAAATTACCATTACAAATAGCAGCATGAAATAGTTATTTATGTAACAAGTGCAAAAAGTAAGTGTTTATTGCACTCGACGTCCGACGATGCCGTCTAGTCTGGCCGAGTTAAACAACATGTCGAGTGCAATAGCACAAGTTGCATACAATATTTTTTCTACGTTGATGCAAAAATAAAAAAATGTTTATTTAGGTGGCACTAAGTGTGGGAAAATAAAAAGCATAATTTAATAGCAAAATATTTAATAATTAATTGGCACTATCGATTTGCATTGTGAAAGTTAGGAACTAATACCTATGTTAGGAACAATTTAACTGAAACTTGATTTTTGATAAATTGCATTTTCTAGTGATTCCGTAATCCAGTATGCAATAAATATGATTGAAAATAATATAAAATATGCAATTGTTTAAAATGTAATACAATATCTCAGAAAATGGACTAAAAATGGCGTCGATTTGAACGTTTATGTTTGTCATGATCACAAAACGCTGTAGTAGAATGACAGATGAGTGCAATAAACATTTTATTGTACTAGTGCAGTAGAGAACTACTTTTTTCACTAAATATAGTTCGAGAAAGTTTTGTTTTTTGCACGTAGAAAAAGTATTTAAAATATATAGAGAATGAATCGCTGTCAATTATTTGGAATGCATAGAAGAAGGTATTATTAGGTTCAATCATATTCACACTTCTGGAAGACATGAAGGATTGGACATAACAGATACAAGAAGAAGTATTATACAGGGGGGCCCTTTAGTGACTTATAAGGAATATGAAAAAAAATTTCTAATGAAAGTTACTTACTTTGTTGCATATTCCGACAATATACAGTGTATTTATTTGAAGCTATGCTACTTTTCCTCCATTGAATTGTATAGAAAAATTCGTATAGGAGTAATTTTTTAAAAAAGATACACGGCGTTGTCAATTTATTGCAGAAAATCAACAATCTTCGAAAAAAATTACCATCACAAATGGCATCATGAAAACTCTATTAATAGAATTTCGGAAAAATATTTGAGAAGTGCAACTACAAGAGTCAGTTGAAATGTCACTTTTATGGACTCACAGTTACATTTCGTATACTGGGGGTTATATGCAGAAGCGTTAACTTGACAAACTTCAATATCAAAAACTTGTTTTTTACTGAGCATTTTGCAGAACTATTTTATCTCTACGAAGTTAGGTAGGTTTTAAGTACAGGGGCTGAAACAAAATTCTTTTTTTTATTACCTCTACAAAATATAAACTTTTTACAAGCTTTTATTTAGTTTCACCTGTTCCGATGTCTGTCTGTGGGTTTGTAATCAAATCTTACAAGTTAAATTTGATCCACTTCTAGTTGTCCGATTAACGTGAAATTTGGCAGATGTTCATAGTTCCCGTGACAATGCATTAGGGATTTTTTGTTAGAGAAAAAACAAAATGGCATACGAGATTTGTGTTCACGGTCCGATTCGATTCAAAATTGCTACCCCAAGGTGGTGGACTAGTTTTGTAATTATGGTCCGATTCTATTTAAAATTGGTATGTGGGGGTTTTTGTGGTCGGAGATTCTTTTAGTTTCACCTGTTCCGATGTCTGCTTGTGAGTAATCAAATCTTACAAGTTAAATTTGACCCACTTCTAGTTGTCCGATTAACGTGAAATTCAGCAGGTGTTCATAATTCTGGTGACAATGCATTATGGAATTTTTGCTAGACAAAAAACAAAATGGCGGCTTCAATATGGTGGACGAGATTTATGATTATGATTTGATTCTATTCAAAATTGGTATGTGTGGGTTTTCGGGAACAGAGATCACAAATTTTTCGTCAAAATTCGTAAGTTCAAGATGGCGGTTCAAGGATCGCAGCTCCAATATGACGACAATCCCAAAAAAAATTGGTAGGGAATTTTTGGGGTCGGAAATTATCAATTTATATCAGAATTCAATAAGATGACGGATTTCATGAATGACTGAAAAGAATTGAATGAAAATTATAAAAAAAATTAAGACGAGCTTTTATACACTATAAAGGAAAAAATAATTGCTTGATTATTCTGTGAGTAGCAGATTCAAAAGCTTTGCCGCGAATATAAAATAAGTATTTTTGCGCGGCAAGCTTTTGAATCTGCTACTCACAGAATAACCTAAGTCAAATAGTTAAAGACATAATTTTTTCCTTTTTCGTGCATTTGTATAAAAGCTTGTCTTACATTTTTATTTTCATAGAAAAAGTTATTTTAATTGTAATTGTTCAATCCTCGATTCTGATGATTAAATGATGTCAATTTTTATTTGTGCACCATTTGCATTTATTAATTTGTTAATTTTGGAAATAAAAAAAAAGTAAGAACATTTCAATATCAAATTGTATGTCTACCCGTTTTATTTGAAACTTTTTTCTCACCCTTACCCTTTTGGAATTTTATTTTAAAAAACACTTTGGTAATTTTTTTCAATCCTTACCGGGGGTGGAAACTCGTGAAGATGCTTAATTTTCAATAAATAAATGTATCTCATCTCTTGAATGGTTGCAAATTCAATCCGTGATGAAGAATAATATTTCAAACCCTATCCAACTTTTAATTAGTGTTTTTGCGAAAATCCATTTCAACAAAGTTCCAGTGAGAGATATCTGAAAAGAAAATTTCATTGAATGAATCCCTTTTATCTGAAAGCAATTTATGTTTGATATTTCCACACCGGGAAGTTTTGCAAATTTTCGTTAAAGATTTTAATTTTTTCTAATAAAATGCGAAATAGGTTTTTGGGTTCCTTCACCGTTCTTCCCAGTCCACCAGTGTTTCAAACCCTTTAGAATTGTTTTTGAATTTTCGAATAATAATGTCTATAATCAATTGCCTATATGTCCTGGGTCGCCCGGTATTGTTGACCTCCAGTCAAAACCCGCATATCCATTTTGATTGCGTTTTGATGAAATTTTTCAGCAAGAATCTTTAATTCTGTCTAATAGTGAATGTTTCACTAATTGTCAACTACAACAATAGAAAATACGATCTGAGCTCATTGTTTTTGTTTGTTATGTTAATTTGATGCAACGTTAACAATATATTAAATATTTGTTGCAGCACGTATGAGCGAATATCATTGTGTAATAAACAGCGATTGCTTGCACTTCCTATTTCACCGAAAGTAGGACAATTTGCTTCAAGTGTTTTTTCTCAGTTGCATCTGGTTAAGTGATTCACTGAAAGAGCAGAGAACCAATTTATCCCTGCATGTTATTCACGAATTATTGCAATATGCCAGTTTGTAGCATCTATCTACCTATCTTCATCCATATTTCTTCACAACTGAGTATGGTGCCTAGCAAAATATTGCAGAGTATAGGAAATAAACTTCAGCTCCAAGGAGAAGAACCGCCCATTTAATTGATCGAAAATGTTTTTTTAAACGGTTTTATTAAGCTGGCCTTTTTTGTGTCTTGTGTGGGTCAAATCTATTGAAATTTTACCGCCTTCCTGTTGACCGATTGATCTGAAATTTGGTACGGACCTTAAGTTCGGATGACAATACAATTATGTGTATTCAGTATCATTGTAAATCCAAGATGGCCGCCGCCACAAATGGCGGATTACATATTTTTTTACAACTCCCTCAATATGGATATCAAATGAAAGGGCTTGACTAGTAGAATACAGTACGCCATGAGAAAATTCCAAATCCACGATGGCGTCCGAAACAAAATGGCGAATCATAGAGTTTAGATAGTTAATACAACCCCCTCGATATGGATATCAAATGAAAGGGATTGACTAGTAGAATACAGTATACCACGAAAAAATTTCAAATCGGAAATGGCGGATCACAGAGTTTAGACAGTCAATACATTAAAACTGAAATCTAGGTATCTAATCAAAACAAAGGACTTTGTCAACTTAGAATCGTGATTCAAGCATGAATCCCTCACCCAAGTCATTATTTCATATCGTTGTCATGGGCTTCCACTGTCCACAACATGCAAGGCAGCACTGTAGACCACGCAGTTGTGTATTTAGGATCGAAATTGTTTGAGGAAGGACAAGCTTACGTGGCACTGAGTCGAGTAAAGTCTTTGGAAGGATTATGTATTGAGGAATTAGATTGCAACAAACTGACAGGAAAGAAACCTAGTAATAATGACGCACTAAATGAACTAATGAGAATGAGAAATTATAAGTAACTAAATCAAAAACTTGAAAATAAAATGAGTAAAAAAAAGTTAAACGGTTTTATTGTGAAGAAACAAAATTCAGTTAAACGGTTTCATTGTAACGAAACATAATAATGATGCAGATAATGTACTAAGAGTTAAAAAATATTAAGGTAGGTACCAGGTACCAATCATCCCACCACTCTCCTCAACAATATAGGGCATTGATCAGATCAAAATAAAATCGTGGGCGCGTCGAATTTCTATTATCTACAGTCAACCGCTCATATCATTATATGCTTTGGATGCATCTTGTCAATAGACGTCTTATGCAAAATGTGTGTAAAAGTGAATCCGTCACTATCATCGGGCGACATCACAGAAAGATCATTTACATATTTACTCAGGTTACGCTACGCCCCACGATTTTATTTTAGTCTGATCAATGCCCTATATAATGATGAGGAGAGAGGTGTGATGACTGGTACCTGATACCTACCTAATTATTTTTTAGCTTTTAGTACATTATCTGCATCATTATTATGTTTCTTTACAATAAAACCACTTAACTTAAAAAAAAATGGTTTACTTATTTTTCTCAAAACAACCTTTTTACAATACAATAAAAGCCCTGAATAGTAATATAGTGTCCTTCTTCTTCCTAGCAGAATGTTGAAACACCATAAATATACTCCTGAGGAACCGTCTTCGCAGTAGGCTTTGTGGACTTATGGCAGCTTTATGGATGTTTTATAAATGTTGTTACGCAAAATACTTCGATCATGGTTGTCAGTGATTTAAATTTAAGGAAGCTTTGAGATCTACCTCGAAATTGTTTCTTGACCCCTTCAAAAATAAAACACACAAAAACAAGATTTTTCTGAAAACTTCGAAAGATAATCGCGTGAACAGACAGACAGGTTTCAAGTCAGGGATTGTTACAATGAAAACTTTCTACAACAAGGAATTTCCCGAATGATAGTTCATCTAAAATGACCATCAGTTTGAGTAACACGTCAGATAAAAAAACGTACTTCCTGTGAACGCATATACCATATTGTCATTGTTAATGATATTTGAGTTAATCCTTAAAACAAATATTTGATCAAGAATGTTTCGAACAAATTGGCACCATTAGCGTGCCATTCGTTTGTATCATAAAACACCTCAACAATTAACGATGAATAATTTCAGGACATCTTGTTGCAATAGTTACTATTCAGCACACTCATGTATTTATTGGAAAAATTAATAAGTTGTCGGAAATTATACGTCATTTTTATTCGATTTGCTAACGTGCATATTCTTGTAGTGGATATTTTAGGTACCTATTGGTCCTGTCATCACTACCAATGAATTTTGATATATCTTCACCGATATTGGTCCCTAGAACCCAAAAATACCATCAGTTCAAATTTATATATATATATATATATATATATATATATATATATATAATGAAAAGCATCAAATTATAGATAGTGACACCTATAATCTGTGCGGCGAAGCTTAGACCTAATATCGTGGAATTTTAATGGCACGAAATTTCGTGCACATTAATAGGTCACCGACAGATGCCAGCATAGGCCAACCCACGACACCAATAGTCGTTCTCCTAGTGCGTTCAGAGTAACGCAAAACAAATAACTAGATAAAGAGAAATTTGTTACGAATCCAAGAGATTCCACCATCCGCCTGGTGGATGGTGGACTCTCTTGGATTCGTAACAAATTTCTCTTCATATATATATCATATGGAAAACTTTTTTATTATTGATTTCTCAAAAACATCATTCGTGATAAAAACCTCTGCTTCATCCCAAACCTGAATTGTAAACACCAAAATTGAATTTCATACGACCCTTTACGAGGGAGATAGAAAAGCATGCTTTGTTTTCGAAATAATATGATCCCATCACTTTATTTATCACGGTAGAATTCAAATTCATGGGGAAATATTGTTCAAAATCGAATGTTGATCCAGAAATTCGAATCATAGCCACCTATGACCAATTTCATATTTCAACTCTTTTTCGCATTTTTTCCTCATCGCCCTGTACAACATGAGGAATATTATGCTAGACGAATGGTATATTATTAGATATGATGATATCACCCTCTGAATGTTTTCTCATTTCTCCCTCCCATCGGAAAATCACATAAATTGTATTATGTGACGGAATTTCACAAAATCTTGCTGCAAATAGTAAATAAATCTGAATTGTCTCCAAGGTACGATGCCAGAATGCCAATTAATTTATTTTCACAATACGAATAACATTTTTTGAAACAAATATGTCCTATGCTTTATTCTACGTGGAGTCCTCCATTCCCAATACACTACATAGTACGGCGGTGCATTGCATCATGAACATTTCTTAGTGTCTGGGGAGCTATTCCCCGAATACAATCCCTGATAGTATTCTCCAAATGACGTATATTTTGAAATAGTCTTCTTCAATATACCTTCTGTTTGAGATATCCCCATAGGAAAAAATCCAAAGGAGTGAGGTCCGGTGACCGGGCGGACCAAGCATTATTGAAATATCTTCCAATCCATCGATTTGGAAATGCTCCGTTTAACCACCTTCTCACTTCTAGCGTAGAATGAACGGATGCACCGTTTTGTTGAAAATACATTCCAGCTCTCATGTACAGAGGAATATCATCTGCAGCATTCTTAAGTATTTGCAGAATTCAGTGGTTGTCTGAAAAATACTGATCCAACAATAATGTCATTAAGAATTCCGCACCAGACGTTAACTTTGAAGTGATATTGGTCTCTACATTGTATCCTAAAATGGGGATTATTATCTGCCCAATTTTGGTTTATACGGTTTGAATTTATTATTACCTAGCTAGAACTCTTCTCATTGATCGATCGGATATACCAAGATTTCCTCCTCTTTGCGATAATGACCTTCTTGGATTTTCAATCGTAGACAGCATAATATTCATAACAGTTTCTTAATTTTCAGTTATTGGTCGTTTATGTATCACTTTGTATTTTTTCGAAACCGACCCAGTTTCCCTGAATGTTTTCAAAATTCTTGATTGTCGAATTATGAACGTTTTTACCTGGATGTCTTTCATTAAAAATATTGGCAGTGTCTCTACAAATATGATAATTGTCACCATGTATCATTACACTCTCCACTCTCTCCTGTATACTTAGTCGAGCAGCCATGATTGAATTGAAAAACTACTGAAACTACTCTACAGATTTGTGAGTTATTCTTGACGCGTCAAAAATGGTTTGTTTACAATTAGAAATGAATTTGTTTTCAAAGCCAACTGTGATCGGCAAATGTTCTGTATCTCAATCATTTACAGTAAAATTCAAAGAACAAAACTATGGAAGTCGAATGTTACAACTAACGATATTTCGAAATTCATAAATAATACATGAATACATTTTCTGATTAAACTCATTTATTGAATAATAAAATATTGTAGATGCATTCTGATGTCTTGCTTGAAAAAAAAAACTATACAAAAATTTCATATTTTACAATTCTGATTGACTTAAAATGTTATTCTTAGTGTGAAAATGAATTCATTTTCATTCTGGCATCATACCTTGGAGACAATTCAGTTTTATTTACTATTTGCAGCAAGATTTTGTGAAATTCCGTCACATAATTCAATTAATGTGATTTTCCGATGGGAGGGAGAAATGAGAAAACATTCAGGAAGTGATATCATCATATTCAACAATATACTATTCGTCTAGCATAATATTCCCTATGTTGTACAGGGCGATGAGGAAAAAATGGAAAAAAAGTTGAAATATGAAATTGGTCATAGGTGGCTATGTTTAGAATTTCTGGATCAACACTCGATTTTGAACAATATTTCCCCATGAATTTGAATTCTACCGTGAGAAATAAAGTGATGGGATCATATTATTTTGAAAACAAAGCATGCTTTTCTATCTCCCTCGTATAGAGTCGCATAAAATTAATTTTGTTTTTGATTCAGGTTTGGGATAAGCAGAGGTTTTTATATATATATATATATATATATATATATATATATATATATATATATATATATATATATGTATATATATATATATATGAAAGGGTAGTCTTTGCTGACTAGTTAGGATATAAACTAGTTAATATTATAGTGGGGAATCCAGCAATGTCAAAAAGAAAAACTCTTGTAAGTTTGTCCAAGCTTTCGGAATTAATTTTATTCCATCATCAGGGAACTACAATTTGAAATATTACACATATGAGAGATTATAATTCAGTGAATTAATAATACTCACAACTAAGGTGAGATTGGATGACACGATGTTAAGTAAAGAATTGTCTTTTGACATTATGGTACTAAATAATGAGAAATGTAAAAACAGAGAAATGACTAATGTTCATTACCACACTTATATGTTAAAAATTATACAATAATTTTTTTTTAAATTTCTTCAACCATGTGGTTGGAATCAAACTGACAGGTTAGTAATTAAATCCAAAATTAGAAAGTTGTACATGACAGTGACACTGACGCATGTCAAGTAATATTTATGACATCCAGGGTGCCAACTGAGACAGTGGTACCAACTGGTGTGGTTAACTATGTCCTATGGTTAGGTTGTTTCAACTTTAGCATTGAAAATTATGATATTTATAATATTGTGAAATGAATAAAGTTTAATGGAAAAAGGTTTGGTTATAGTGTATTTGTAGAAAAGTTTGTTCTAGTTGGGTTCATGTCTAGTGACAGTAAATAAGCATAAATTTCACTCAAGTGATTGATATCGGTTTTCTTGTTAATGCAGTTATTCTCTTGGGAATATGAAATTTAAAAATATATATATATATATAGAAGAAGGGTAGTCTCGTGACTGGACTAGTTGAAAATAACTATGAATTTGAAATAAACTTTGTAGAAAGGATGACTGCAACCTCAAGGAATATCCTTTCTACAAAGTTTATTTCAAATTCATAGTTATTTTATATATATATATATATATATATGTTTCTTCGTAGATTTTCGCGGGTATAATGTGTTGAGATAGTTTCTCGGGTTTCTGTCCGAGTTCTGTGGTCTTGGTCCTAAAAAGGTCCGATTTCACGACGTTTCGGCAAATTTACATTTGCCATCTTCAGGTGATGTCTAAAAATCCGATTGTTTCGGACTCGACATAGTTTACATGTATTGAAATTATCATTTAGTTAGTACAATTAGACTAGTGTATCTAGATGAATTACATAAAAAAAGAAGAATTTACATATACAAAAATTACATTTGATTGATAATTCAAGGTAAAGTTCAACATATTACTAAATAAAGGTCGAGATTTTCATTCTCGGTTACTCGTACACCCGGTATCACAAACTCTAGAGGTCAATGCCAAATTTTTTCATCGAAGCCATGCTAGTGATTCTATATTCCTATTTACGTCATTGGATAAAACGTTAAAGTGGAAGTAGATATGAACCATCTCAAAACATATTATGGCAAAACCAGAATCTCCGAAACAAGGCCGAATTAGTATGTAATAAATAAAGGATTAAGGAACTGGTCGTACATAACAAAAGAGAATGTCTATTGTATGTTTCTTCAAACTCTTTAAAATTTCATGGAGCTACTTGTTTTCTTTTTGTTTAAAAACCATTTTTGTGAAAAAACCAAGTAGTTTTGTAAGAATGTTTTCTTCAAATTGATTTATTGGTCCGTAATGGTATGTTTGTTTTCCTCTCCTCCATAAAAAATTGATATACAGTGTGAACCAAACATTCGCTCTTTCAGATGGAATGCCCTGTGTATTATTATATTTCCGGATTCTACGTGCCATTTCAGGTCCCATATTCCTAAAATCCGTCGTTTTTGAGTTATTCTCCAAATTTTGAAGTTAGCACAGTTTTTAAAATACATATCATAGTGAGTGTGAGATAGGGCTCCAAGCCTATGCAATGAGAATGACTAAATTTCATACAGGGTGTTCGTGGCTGAGTTTCAATCAGACATTTTTCAAACGAGTGGATGTACGTTTTGTCAAATGGACCCCCCCGTATATAAGTAGCCTATCAGATGTAGAATTCAATTCTGTATCGATTTGTATTGGATTTTTCTATACCTTATCTTCCATAGGTTTTGAGTAATTTGATATTTTCTGTTCTTTACACGTTCACTCTGACTTCGAATTGATTTCAAAGGGGGCTATTCGTTTGAAATAAATCAATATGTGAATTTTTGTTATTCACGAACGAGAAAGAAAATTCGATTAAAAGCAATAAAAGTTATTTCGATTTGGTAAATTATTGACCAAATTTATAAACACGGGGCTAGCAATAAAAATAGTTTATTGGCAACAAGAAATTATCAAGAGAAATACTGTGAAAGGAGCTAACTCAGCAGAAGTGGGATGAAGAAGAAAGTCAATTGCACATTCTACTCATTGTATTGAAAGCTCCCACATCAAATATGCATCACTTCATCTATAGACCACCTAAAAAATAAATGAACAAAAAGTTAGAAATGTAATGTACATAATAATGTACACTAATTATAATAATAATAAAGCATGCAAGCGTTTTGTATACGTTGTAGTTTTTTTTTGTTATATTGGGGTAAAAAATTGTAGTACACCGAACAACAATAATCAATCTCGAAATTGCACAAGTAACCCCTTCACCACACTTATTCACTTCACACCTATATGCGCATTTCGATAACTAAGTTATCATCATCAGTTAGTTAACTACACCAAATAAATTGTAACATTAGCTTACAATTTATCCATAACTGCTGTTTCTAATTGGGTTATTTTATACTAATTACTTCTCCTCAAGACGCTAATGGGATCCTGATTGTTCTATGGGGATCAAAGAAAGCATAGTTGAATACATAGGCCCATTATCCACAGTAAGTAATTAATGATGATAATGGGCATATGTATTCAACTCTGTTTTCTTTGAGACCCATAGAACCATCAAGATCCCATTAGCGACTTGAGGAGCAGTAATAATTAGTATAAAATAACTTAATTAGAAACAGCAGGCACAAATTGTAAGATAATGTTACAATTTATTTAGTGTAGTTAACTTACTGATTATTAAGTTATCGAAATGCGCATATTGGTTTGCAGTGAAGGGGTTACTTGTGCAATTTTGTGATTGTGTGACACCACAGCGTCTAGCCAGTCTTCAATAATCAATATATATAATAAAAATTAGTTTCGATTCTTTGTAAGCGCAAAACGTTAGAAAAAAGGATTTTTAGAAAAGTTAT
The DNA here is from genome assembly GCA_018342105.1 of Gonioctena quinquepunctata. Lineage (NCBI taxonomy): Eukaryota > Metazoa > Arthropoda > Insecta > Coleoptera > Chrysomelidae > Gonioctena > Gonioctena quinquepunctata. The sequence continues at coordinate 22,366 of JAFIRS010003015.1, forward strand.
TGGAAAAAAAGTTTTTAGGAAAATATGAAAACAATTAATGTTTGTGTTGGTAAGCTCATAATTTGAAAACAGCTGGACCGATTAGGCTAATTTTTTTCGGGAAAACGGGATAACGAACGGAAAACATGATAACGGAAAAACATGATAACGGAAAAACAGAATAACGGTATAATAGGAAAACGGAATAACGGGAAAACTCCATAATGGGAAAAGGGTTATTGGGAGAAAGCAATAACGGGAAAACGGGATTAGGGAAAAAGGGATAACGGAAAAACGAGATAACTGGAAAATGGAATAACGGGAAAACGGGATAAAGGGAAAACGGGATAACGGGAAGCGGGCAGAGTCAAAGGCATAACCTAGATAGAACAACACAAAAAACATGAGTTTTCAGAAAAAAAAATTGAGAAATATTGAAATTTGGACAGGACAAGTCGGGGCAGCTAGTGTGAGAATAAATAAGCGTTTTTACTAACCGTTCCATTTCTATGGAGAGCTGATGCTTTAATTTATAGATTTTTTCATTTGAAAAAATATGATTTGAATATGTTTTCACATGGGCATCAAAAGATAAAGAAGTATCGACAATATATCAGTCACAAACGAGTAAAGACGTTATATGAAAGCTCCGTATTCACATCCAGTTTAAAGTGATAAAAAATCGTATTAAATTACCGCTTTTTTCGATATGGCATAATCGAGTGATTGAAATATAACTGTGAGTTCAGTTAACAAAACAGTTTTTTGCGAAATTTGTTAAAATTGTCATGGTTGTTATTATTGATCATATGATGGTTGTCTGGATGTTGAGAAGCAACAGGTATCTGATAATTTATTTCATTGCAGAAACTTTAAAAATTTCAACTTGGATAATTTCGCAATAGGTGCAAATAGTCTACCATGAGCGGAAATTGTTTATTTACAAGATATCAACGAAAAACTAAATTTTAATAGCAATCATATTTTTAAAAAAAACTTGAATTGAAAATCAAAAAAACCCCCAACACATTTCTACTTTTTACATTTCCTCGAAGATATATACCTCAAACAATCGGTAAAACTGCCAAATCAGTTTTGCAAAAAATACCTAACACAAAAGCCACTGTAATTCTTTTAATTTTTGATAGGTATTTCCAACCATCTATCAAAGATTATGAAAGATCCATTAATGGAAACAAATATGCTGATAGCGAATTTAATTTATCAGAGTCTGATCTAAAGAGAGCAGTAGATTTTATAAAAGAACTGCAAACAATAAATAGCTTTTCCTCAGAGTAAAGTTTTATAAGTCAATTTTATTATATGCAACAATTTTTTTAATGACATAAACGGAAATGTAAAAAAATAGGAAACTCCACAGTTCAGTTGCTCTGACCACGAAGAAGCTGATACTAAAATAATTAATCATATATTTAAAAACAAAAAACTGAAGAATTTTGATGCTTCAAGTTAACCTTCATTGCCTCCATAACTTCCATTGAGAACGTATTATATAGCTAATATATCATTAAATGCTCACAAAAAACCATCCGAGCTTAATGCGACAGAAAAAAAGTTGGGAGCTCGATAAAGATATTACTTTGAAATTCAAATGGTTTGACGGTCCTCAACTCCCGCATTTAGTTCGAGATGTTGTTTTCGAGAGCGAAGCAGATGACGATGAGGATGATGAAATTGATGAAAGTGAAAACAATGAGAATGATAGTGATGAGAATGATAGCAATTAGGATGATGATAATGATAGCAATAAGGATGATGAGAGTGATACCGATTAATATGCAAATGATTGTTGAAGCGAGTATTTTTTTGAAAAAATATTGAAATAATTGTAAAGAAATTATTATACTTCTCGGTATGATTATAGTTTATTTTTCAATAAAATTGTGAACAAGTTATTTTTTTGTAAACTTAAAATTCTATTATTTTCCAACCTTATTCACTTTTTTCCCTTATATTCTATCTTGAATTATTTATAATAGTTATTTATGTAATAAGGATCATAAAGACGATCATTATGGTACAAGTCGTGAATGTTATTGTGCGAGGCGTAACACGACGTGGGCCATAATGATTGTTTATGATTCGTATTACATACAAAATTTTATCTGATGGCATTTATATTAAAACATTTTCGAAAAATTAAAAACTGCATTTTTGACATGTCACAATGACAGCTATTTTTAAAGGAGTAAGTATATGTGTAGTTTCAAATATTAGTAGGTTAGTGAGCTGTGCTTTGCCATTTCTTTGACAACGTCAGGTTGTAACGGCAATATTTATTTATCTGCTGTCAAACACAATTGTCACGTAGAATTTAATATAATTTGAATAATAATGAGTGATTCTGAAACTGGTAGTTTACCTTCCGATTTGGAAGAAATGACGCGAAATATCGTGGACTCCCTTTTGCCGGAAAAATCACGGAGTGTATATGAAATAGCGTAATTTCATTATGGTACTTAGTACCATAATTAATTCATTATGGGACTAAGTGCCATAATGAGCTTCCTTATGTCATCAAAATTGAGTGACATAACGTTGTCATTATGACATGCCATCAGATAAATATTTTTTTTTACATAAATAACTCATTAAAAGCTCCAATTAAAATAGAATATCAAGAGAAGATTTTCACTTTTACCCTTACACCTCCAACCCCCATATCGGGGTGGTTATCCGCCATTGTCGAAAAAGGTTCCCCTCATATTACCTTTACACATTAAAAACAAAATTGGAAGGGTTACAGATCACGTGCAAAACTCGGCTCTATCTCATGTATGCAAAACTTTGGGGTAACTTCAGTTCGTATCCAATTTGTGAGGTTGATTTCGATGGTGCTGCAGTGACGATTCCTTGAGATTATACATATTCACTTTATTTTTTTCCTCAGTCTTTTTTCCATATTTCTGTAGAAGTTTTTCGAAAGATCCATTTTCCGGAAGGTTTCTGTATAACGTTCTAAAATAAGTCGGGTTGTCTTCTTTCTAGATATAGTTTCAAACATTCCTCGGTAGATCCGGTTGTATTCCTACGATTCCTGTTGAATCTTTCTATTCCTCATTGGAAAATTTAATGATGAAAAACAATTTGAAAATTCTAACCCCAAGCTGCGTTTGGATTTATTCAATGAAAGGGTGGATTTTAATTTCCATAACGTTTATTGAAAGACGAAAGCTATTGAATTACCTTACTCAAAACTATAAAAAATATTTTTCAATTCAAAGCAATCGACCTCCTCTAAATCATTTCAATTCACATGAAAGGAAAGACCAAGTTAAGTGCATATGAAAAAATATAATCAGAAAAAGAAAAAAATTATCGCATAAACATCATTGATTCAAAGAAATGACCTGGCATGAGGCAATGTTCTCGATGACGAAGAATCCAAGTAAACAAAAAAATTAGTTTGAGTTTAGATAATACTATGGAATAATGCAATTTCCTACGTGGAGAAACATTATGAAAAATGATATCGTTAAAACGAAATGAAATCGTTAAAACTTAAGTAATCTCCATTTCAATACATTAATAAATAATAACCCTCTGGCAATTACCTATTGTTCGTAGATTTCAGACAACTATACCTTATTGAGGAAGTAAATGAACTCATGGCAGCAAAATATCAGATAATGAGGTTTACAATGAGAGGTTTGGAAGATACTTCATTTCGTAGAGATTGGTTGTTCTTGAGAAAATATTCTGACGTCAAGTCTAAAGTCCTAGTTAATTTATCTTCTCATCCTCACTGTGTAATGATTTGCATTGAAACGAAGCACATCATCGGACGAACATATTCTGCAAAAAAAGAGTAAGATTTAATTTTCCAAATACAGTGGCGGTTTCAAGCGGCCGTTTCAGAGGGGGTGGTAATGAGATCCCCCCTACGTTTGTATTTGACGCGATCCCCTCCAAAAAAGCAAACAAACAATTACAGTTTTATAATAGTATAGATACCTACAATGCCAATTTAAATCATATCTAAATTAACCTATAAATAAAATTGAGACATATATATATATATATATATATATATATATATACAGGGTGTAATCTAATCTCTTGCACACCCGTGAATGACGAGTGTCTAATGCCATTTTGTAACGAATTATAGTGCTTAAAAATCCGAAAAAAAATGAAAACATGTTTTGTTCTTTGTAATTCGGCGAAATTTTGGGTACCGCCTCCCGCCTAATAACAGGTGACCTGCTCAGAGGAAAACGTCGGCAAATGCCGAATGCAATAAACATTTAACTCGACATTTGAACTAGGTAATGTTGAACTGATTGTGTGGTAAATGTACACATTGCAGGCTGCCTGATATAGATATTCAATTTCAAACTGGAGAAAACAACTAACCTTGTTATATCCAAACTGGTGATAAAGTCAGAACTAGTTTACATCATACTCTGCTTTGAGGCACTTATCATAATTATCACTTGTAAGAAACAAACGACACAAACAGCATTGAAAAGGGAAACATTCGCAATTGAATATTGTTTTGAAAAATAATATCACGATCATTGTAGTGATTCAGACATTCAGAACACGTGAACTGAAGACTGTATTTTATATTAAAAAAAGAAAGCATGTAAACTCGACCTTCTAGAAAGTTTGTGGAGATCAATATTGAACGAAAAGTCAGAATACTTGCTTAGATTGATTTAAATAATAATTATTTGTTGAATTTGTTTCACCGAAGATTAAACAGTAGAGGTGAATGTCTTTTGTTTGCTATTTTGATGTGATTTTCGAATGATATCTCGTACATTTCCAAAGATGTAACAAAAGTTCGGAAAACTGCTTTTTAATGTTCAAAAATGTCAATTGTAACGAAGTAGAAAAAACGGTACATTGACGATGTGGAAAAAAATTTTTTTGAAAAAAAATTTTATAATTCGATTTTCTTTGACAAATGAAATTTTAATTCAGAAAAAGGTTTCTCAGATGTGGAAATCACAAATGCGTTGGGTTGCAAAAGGATCACATTTTGGTTTTTCAACTCAAGCAAATGTTTCACTTACATTGGGAAGTTTACACAATTCATAGAAAAGGGGTTTCCACTCAGCAGAGAGATCTTCTAAATATGAAGCCATATCTCGGTTTCACGGCTAAAAAGCCGGGATCCAACGGCGCGTGGAGTGGCACTCCTCGCGCCAAACTTGCCAGTTCACGCGTCGTCGGATAGGGCGGGCTTGGCGATCTTTGGTCGGCGCGGTGAGTCCCGTCGTCTGTCGGTAAATGAACACGGTTCAAAGGAGCTCGGACGATGGCGCTCTACACGTGTTTACCGCTCCAACGACGCGGCTAGGCGCGTGGTACTCTCAGTGCCGCCGTGGTAACTTTCACCATGGAGTGGTCGAACGAAGTGGTGTTTTATCCCAGCCCAGCCGATTATTTGGAACACTCGGGATCCAAACCATGAGAACAGGAATTTAATTCATGATGCCTGGAAGCGAATTGAAGAGCAAATGAGTATAAAATATACAATAAAAGAATTGAAAAATGTTCATCGCCAACACTGCCGGCGCACAACAGACTACAACCGCTGCGTGTCCACGTCTGAAACCGCGATCCCACATGCGTCGTGGGAACTGCCCGACACATTTCGTTGCGCCAACCTTGACACTCAACCCTCAATCCAGGATTGCCACTCCACGCGCCGTTGGATCCCGGCTTAAGAAACCATTTCAGCGGACTTCAGTAGCAATCAGCAACTGTTTCATGATTCATTCTTGAATGTGAAACTGCGGTAGGCTTTGGATTTAATAGTTATTTAACTGGTGTATTATTGGTGGCGATTAATGATCGAGATATTTTAACGCGAGAGCAAAGCGAACGCGTTAATGTTCGAGATTACAAAAAAAATCCGTCGACCTCGTTCCTGGGGTCAACGTGAAATTTTTGATATCCATTTCCTTCAACTATGAGGAAACTTGGATTTGAAAATACATAAATTTGACAGCGCAAAGGTAATATGATTTGGAATTTGAATAATATTCGAATGTTTAGTTGCCTATACCACAATGATGCATTAATGGAGAAATCGGCCATTCACAGGTTATTAATGGTCGATTTCGGTGTATGTTTGGCTGCAAATATCACAATCATGCATTAAAAGATACATTGAAGGTTAATAGGGGTCATTACGATCGATTTCGTGTAGATTAAACAGACTCGTTAATCTGGTAAATTCCCAAGACGTTTGCTTCAGTAGAAAACTTCAATACGAAACAGAATAAATTGAATCCACATCTGGAGGAATTTCCTCGAATTACAAATTTTATTTTTCATACAAAATGGAAAAGCGGAAATCCTAAATTTTCCTACAAATCTAACACAATCTCCATAAAAAACAATTATACAAATGTTCGAACAGATTTAGGCACATGAAATCTAATTGTTCATCAACCCAAAAGGAATCTTGAGAAAACAAGGATATGTCGTAGAACATTCTCTGGAAAGAAAACGAAAAGATCGAAAATTTAAAAAGGTTGATAAGGCCAGTGCCCACCTTGGACTCAATTACTGAGAAATTATCCGACTATCCTGAATATATCTTCCAAGCCCAGGGTGATATCAAAAAACGGTTACAATAGTTTTGCTTAGATACAAAAAAATATAATTATTATTAACTTTCGCACCATTTCTTATTATCACCCAATAGACCTACCAAATAATGTTATTGGTGAAAATCCTTCATAATCCTTTAATATTCTCCTTTTCCAGATAGTTTACTGAAATTTGATTTAAACAAAAATAGGCAAAGTTACATCTGAAGCATTTTCGTTCAAAGCGCAAATCCTATTATATTTTATCAGGGGTGGATGATAAATCTCATCCTCATCAGGAACTGCTTCCAACTCGGCACTACTTTACGAAGCTTCCTAACAAAAACCAAACCTTGTCAGTATTCAGCTGGAGGCGAATGCAGATGCAAGCGATCGAAACGTCGGGATAAACCTTCAATCCCATAAAACAATAGACATTCGAAACGAGGGTAATCGTATACTCTTCCAATTCTCGTATTTTATATATGGATCGTCTCAGATGTGTTCTAATATATTTAAACCAGTTATTTTTCGATTTCTTAAAAAAAATGTTATATACCTTTCACTATACCAACAAGATACCTTATAAACAAATTTTTTTGTATTTTCATCAGTTTTTTTCGGTTTTGTATGTATCAGTATTGACCTCAATGTATTAATTGCCAAGAATGCTGTTCTTAGATAATACCTATGGCCAATACGGATTAGGCAGAAACATTTTATAATTTTTTATCAAACAAAACATGAACATCAATTATTCTCTCAAGTTGGTAATGGGAACTTTTCAATTAGTAAACGGTATTACGTGCACATGTCGTATATTCTGTATGAAATTTAGCTGCGAACAATTTTTCATTACTAATGACTTGTCTTCAAAGTGACAAATGCTCTTGAGCGAAGGTTAATTGCTTTGACTCATGTATTCAAATTTCCAGTTTTCATACCTACTATTTGATATTTCTACCTCTTGCATCACTGCATACAAATTACATTTTGATGGCACTTAACTACGCAAAGTTTTCTACAATAATATGAAAAACAGAATTATAACCCAACAACAAAGTAGATGCGAACAAATGCCACAAAATCCTTTTTCTATTCTACAAGCATGTTCGTATCATAAATGTACAAGTAAATAAAGGGGCTTTATCATTGACCAATACTGACATGGGAGGTGAATTATGTAGGTACTAATTTTTCTCCACACAGAAATGAAATATCTATACCGTGATTTGTTTAAAAATATGAACAGGGCGTTCATAAAATCAGATGTGGAATAGTCTCCGACTCAAAGATGAACTTAAGTCACAAAAAATAACCTCATTACAAGCTTTTATTTAGTTTCACCTGTCTCGGTGTCTGTCTATAATCAAATCGTGCAAGTTGAATTTGACCCACTTCTAGTTCCCAATTAACGTGAAATTTTGGCAGGTGTTCATAGTTCCCGTTACAATGCACTATGGAATTTTTGTTAGAGGAAAAAACAAAATGGCGGCTCCAAGATGGCAGACGATCTCTGTGATTATGGTCCGATTCTATTCAAAATTGGTATGTGGGGGTTTTTAGGGTCGGAGATTATGAATTTTTATTCAAAATTCACAAATTCAAGATGGTTGCTCCAAGAAGGCGGACGAGTTTTGTAATTATATTTTTTTGTCAAAATTTATAAAATTGAAATGGCGGCTCTAAGATGGCGAACGATCTCTGTGATTATGGCCCGATTCTATTCATAGTTGGTATGTGGAGATTTTCGGGATCGGATGAATTTATTGTAAAAATTCATAAATTCAAGATGGCGGCTCCAAGATGGTGGACAAGTTTTGTGATAATGGATAGTTTCTATTCAAATATTGGTATGTCGGGGATTTTGGGGTCGGAGATTATGAATTTAGTCGAAGATTATTGATTTTTTGTCAGAATTCATAAATTGAAGATGGCAGCTCTAGGATGGCAGTTGAGTTAATCTTTAGATAGTCTCCTCATTGAAGAACTAGATAGCTCAGAACTTACAGGAAAAAGGCCTCATAATGACGATGCATTAACAAAAATGCATAGATTAAGGCGTACTTATTAAAAAGCACAAAATAAAATAATTTATAAAAAAACATTTTTAAAGACAAGCTTAGGTTATTCCGTGAGTTATAGATTCAAAAGCTTGTCGCGCAAAGTTTTATAGTTCGAATACAAAAGCGACAAGCTTTTGAATCTATAACTCACGGAATAATCTACGTCGCACATCCAAAGCAATTATATTTTACTTTTTAGAGCATTTGAATAAAAGCTTGGCCTTAAAAAGTTTTTTTCATTAATTATTTTATTTTTACAATTACAAGCTTTTATTTAGTTTCACCTGTCTCGATGTCTGACTGTGGGTTTTGTAATCAAATCTTACAAATAGATTTTGACCCACTTCTAGTTTCCGATTTACGTGAAATTTGGCAGGTGTTCTTAATTCCGGAGAAATAATTTAAGAGAAAAAACGAAATGGCGGCTCCAATATGGCGGACAAGTTTTGTGATTATGATTCGATTCTATTCAAAATTGGTATGTGGGGGTTTTCGGGGACAGAGATCACGAATTTTTTGTGAAAATTCATAAATATAAGATGGCGGCTCCAATATGGCGACGAGTTTTGTGGTTATAGCCCGATTCCAATAAAAATTTGTTTGCGGGGGTTTTCGGAGTCGGAGAACATGATTTTTTATTGTCAAAATTCATGAATTCGACATGGCGGCTCCAAGATGGTGACGAGTTTTATGATTATATCCCGATTCCATTCAAAATTCATGTGTGGTGGTTTTTGAGATCGGACATCATGATGTTTTTGTCAAAATTCATGAATTCAAAATGGCGGCTCCGAGATGGCGACCTATTTTGTTATTATGGCCCGATTCCATTCAAAATTGTTATGTGGGTTTTTTTGGAGTCAGAGATCACTTAGCTTTGACTTTGATTTATCACCACCAGCTTAGAAAATCAAACAGCTGTAACATTGAACCAAATAGGCAATACAGAAACCTATCCAAAGATAATATGAATGAATTCGTCTCCCAAATGGGCGTCGTTAACTTCAGTGACATTTATCTTGCGAATGATATTGACTCTGCTTTTGAATCTTTTGTAAACATATTTGTATTTTTTCTGGATAAGTGCTGCCCATTGAAACAGTGCAGTGGTAATTCTTTACGGAAACCACCCGGTTGGATCACGTCCAATATCAGGAAAGCTAGCCAGGAATTGAAAAATGTATTCTGGTTATGGAAAAATGTAAAACGATGACTGCAGAGTAAATTATGAGTATGCCAAAATAACTATAATAAATTGGTATCAGAGGCAAAATCAAAAACTGATAAACGAGTCTAGTAATAAACAAAAAACTATATGGAATTAAGTGAATCATGATACTGGTAGGATAAGGAGACATAAAAATATAAATTTGAATATAGTAGGTGAAGTATATACAGCCCCAGCAGATATGGCGAATATTTTTGGGGCTACTTTTTGCTGGCATCACCGCAGAAAGCTTACAAAGTCACTTCGGTGATTCAATGTCAAAAAACTGTACCCTTTCTCCAATGATTGAAATTCTTTTTCTTTAACCCAATCACCCTGAGAAAGTCCTAAGTCATAAAAAAAATAGTACAGGTGTAGATAACATCTCATCAAAACTTTGAAATCGGTTTCTACTCACATAGCGGAACTCTGGCATACCTGATCAATTTTTCAATAACTTCCGGGAAATGTCCCTCAATTTTGAAATTGGCAACTATCATTCCTGTCTATAAAAAAAATGACCCTGAAAACATAGTCAATTACAGACCAATTTCTATTCTGAGTGTGTTTTCGAAAGTTATTGAAAAGGTAGTCTACAACAGAATATCCAAATTTGAAATACTCTCTGAATGCCAACATGGCTTCCGAACGGGCAAATCAACCCAATCGGCAGCGTGTATCTTAATTGAAAATATATATATATATATATATATATATATATATATAAATATATATATATATATATATATATAAATATATATATATATATATATATATATCAATCTCGATAGCGGTAAACACGTTGTGGGACTTTTTTTTAATTTGTTCCGCGCTTTCGACTCCATAAACTTTAACTTCATCGAGAGTAAGTTGTATAACTTGGGATTTAGAGGAGTCTTCTTAGAATGATTATGTGATTATCTACATGATAGACAAATGTTCTTGGAACTAGAGAATCATTTTTCTAGTAAACATTCTTTGAACATAGGTGTGCCGCCGGGTTCGGTATTGGGGCCGTTAATATTCTTATTGTTCGTCAACGATATGCCTCATTATATCAATACTGAATCGTTAGCTCTATTCGCTGACGTTACTCCAGTAGTAGTCACGAGTCACAATCGTGAAGAATTAGCTTTGACCACCAAACAAATAATGGAATCTTTCAACAGTTGGTGTCAGCAAAATTGCCAGATTTCTAACGTTTCCAAGACTGACTGTATATATTTCACTTTCCAAAATAGCTTGAATACCATACAATTTGATCTTAATGGAACAAATATTATTTCCACAAAAAGTACAAAATTTTTGGGTATATATGTAGATCAACACCTACGTTTTACCAATCATGTTGACGCTATCAGTAGCAAATTGAACAAATCTAAATATGCAGTATCACGGATTAGGTCCTCAATGCCAGTTGAAACTTTGTTAACGGTGTATTATAGTCTTGTGTACAGCCATTTGTCTTATAATGTCATTTTGTGGAGAAATTCTGTAAACAGTTAAAGAATCTTCACAGCACAGAAGAGAATAATTCGCACTATGTTTAAATTACTTCCAAGGGAGTCGTGTAGTCCCCATTTCATTTTTCACGAAATTCTAACATTTTCAAGCTTGTATATTTTCCAATTATTATTGTACATCAAAGAAAACCACTCCAAATTGAAAACAAATTCACACTACCACAACTATCCCACTAGGAATGGTAATCTTCTATACATCCCGAATCATAACACAATTAAATTTGAACGATCCTTACCTACCAGGGTATCATATTCTACAACCACTTGCCTGAATCAATGAGAAAATTAGATAAAAATTTGTTCAAACGCAGACTGAAGTCATTATTAACTTCCAAAGGCTATTATAGTACATGTCAGACTATCATTTGGATCAATATGTTTGAAATTTTATATTTTATATGTATTTTTTTATATTTTATATGTATATGTATATTTGTATCACTTAAGTTGTAATCTACCTTCCTTGTATGTTCTATACTACACGACCTGTCATTTTTCATAATGTCTGAATGGATCAATAAATTATTATTTTTTTATTGGTGCCCCTTTTTTCCCATTTAAAGCACGCCTCAGCGTGTTTAAATCGAACTTTAAAAAACGCGCGTTTTTTAAAGGTAACCATGACAACATCAACAAATCGAGAAACATGAAGTCTAAATGACAAATTTTTGATTATTGATCTGACAGGAGTAACGTCAAATAAAATATTACTCACAATTCGTTCATTTATATGTGCTCCTCCATCCATTTGATGATTTTTTCATATTCTTTTTTATATATATCACTGGATTTTCGCGGTATTAACCGCGATTCTGCCTCACTATTCAAAAAATCGATATTAGAATCATTCATTTTTGAGCTCTGGTGACAACAAATATTGATATTTGGTAACAAATTGCAAATGAATGTTTTTCTCATTTCCATGACAACGAAAGGTATACTGATGTCACATCACGAATTCAACCTTCTTGCATTATTAGTTCTTATTTCTATTTTTTGTAGTAATAATACCTGTATATATGATTTCAAAGTGCACCAATAAAAAAAAATAACGTAAAGTATTCGTGGTCTTAAAAACACTTGCTCTATTTCGAGCACTCCGGCTGCGCCGTCGTGCTCGAAAAATCGCGCGTGTTTTAAAGCCCTTTTTATCCACTTATACTTTAATATAGTATTATTTTTATTATTATTATCAATTTTTGTCAGAATTGAATAAGATTACGGATATCATGAATGACTTAAAAGAATTGAATGAAGATTATTTAAAAAAATGAAGACAAGCTTTTATACAAATGCACTAAAAGAGAAAAAATAATTTCTTCAATTGTTGGACCTAGGTTATTCTGAGAGAAGCAGATCAAAAAGTTTGCCGCGAATATAAAATAGATATTCTTGCGCGGCAAGATTTTGAATTAGCTTCTCACAGAATAACCTAATTAGTGCATTTGTATAAAAACTTGTCTTAAAAATTATTTTTCAATCATTTTTATTATCGTGAATTTTTCAATTTTCAAAAAAATCTTTCAAATCCATATTCAACTGAGAATGTTTCCCTTTTCTCTATACCGTGTTTTATTAACAGGTTGTACAGAAAAATGCATCAACAAAACTTAAAGTTTTGTTTGGTATAATGCAGCTTTGTCGAAAAAACGTTTCAATCTTTGGGAATTCACTGAACTAGATGAAAAATATAGAGAGACGCCAACTCTCCCATTTTGAATGTTGATTCAAGCTACGGTACAGGCCTGTTTGTCACAAAAAAAAAGAAAAGATGAAGATTTTGAATACATTTTTTGAGTGGTAACTTCATATGTCCCATTGTCACAAAATTTTATCTTTACGCGCCGGTGACACACACGGCAGATTTTTCCGATCGGGGAATTTACCGTCGCCGCTATTCCAACAGAGGTTAGTCAGAGCTTACACACAAAAATAAACGATTTGCCGTCGGTGGTAGCTGTGCAGCCGTCGAGTGCCACTGGAGCCGACGGAATTTTTACCGTCGCATTGAACTAGTGGCCTACGTTACCAAATGTACATTTACACACCCAGTGGTTTTTTTACCGTTTAAGTCATTTGCTAATTGTGATTTGAACTGTATTCTTGACAGTTTATCGATGTATTCCTCAACATAAGTGACATATAGATGATGAAAGTCTTATTTCATTACTCGTATAAAGCCTTTTATGTGGAGATTTTGGAGAAATACGGGAATGAATTAGATTGTGACGTTTTTTATTTTACAAATTGTCAATAATAATTCCATAAACAAATTATGTATGTTACATAACAAAAAATTAAATACAGCATGTTTGAAAATATCCGATGCAACTCCAACATGCATTATGGGATGAAACCCACGACATTTTTAAGGAACGAAACGCTATGAGAAACGCTTGGCCTCAAATTGCGAAGCGACTTCAATTAGTTAGAAATGAAAATATAATTTAAAAAAAAAACATGCTTTTGTAGCAATATGAACTAAAAAGTTAAAAATAAAAAGAATGAAGTCATTGACCAAAAAATACCTTTTAAAGTAAATTTTTTGGTCAATGACTTTATTCTTATTATTTTTAAATTTTTAGTTATATTGCTCAAAAGCGGTTTTTATATATTTTCAAACTATAATTTTATTTTTAACTTTTGATCATATTGCTGAAAAGTGTTTTTAAACTTTCCAACTAGGGAGAAAACTCATCGATTAATTCATCTACATGAGAAGTTTCTACTAACTTTTGTTGAAAGTAGATTGTAGGGGAGTCGATATGGCTCTTCAGCCTCTCCGTACCTCAACCTATAATTTTTTGTACATAACCAGTGAGTTCATCAATGTAATCTTCGCAATGTAAATTAGGCATTTTTACCAGTGAATTCACCAGATCTTGTGAATTAGCATTTTATTTGGCGATTTTGGTGAGAGAGGTCATAGGCTATCAAATTATTGTATTGTCATCAGTTTTTAATACGTGTGCAAAATTTCAAATGATCGGACGTCTGGAAGTGGTTAAAAATTAATTCAAAAGATACGTAGGTGAAGCTAATAAAGCGTGTGTAAACAAAGAGAAATTATTTTGGTGAATCCATATTTTTTCACATACCTATACGTACCAAAAAGTGGTAGGGATCGTAAAATATTCGTTTTTGAGATTCTAGAATTGGCAGTGGTACAAATTGTTTACTCGCATTGCATTGCTCTCTGATTAAACTGAAGTGATTTGAATTAAAGATTAAAATATACTGCATATACCAATCTACTCGTGCGGTGGCTCGTACAATTTTTCGCCATAGACCAGTGCCTTTGAAAATAGTAAAAAGTGAAAAAAAAAATAATAGTAGGATGAAACCCATTGGAAAAGGAAGAGAATATAACAAAAATGAAAGGAAAAATAATCTACGGGCGATCTGAGGTCGGGAAGTGGAAGGGGGTGAGTTTTTAAGGGTAAAAAACGGTCTATCTCGATTTCCGGCAAAACTACAAGTCCTATGGAAAAAACTTGAATGACAAAGTTGTAGGTAATAAAAAGATCTACAACTTTTGTATCCACACTTTTCTCACACAACCCCAAAATTTATGTGAAAAATTCAAATAACCAAGTTTTTGGTTTTTTATTTTTATCTTCTACAACAATTTTTTTTCCACGAAATTTGATGAAAACCTCCTCTTTTATGTTCCAAACACACTATAATTTTTTTGATTTAAAATATTGATTTTTTCACCTTATTCTGACTTAATATCGAAAAAGCACCCTAATTTTCAAACGAAAATTCTCTCGTCAAAATATCAACTTTTGTGAAAAAGTCGGTGGGATTTTTGTTCGTTGAAATCTCTACTTTCTGATGGTATAAGAAAAAGTACATTACTTTGACAGAAAATGCAAAGAAACGAAAAAAACTCGAATCCGAATTTAATAAGACATCTACAATATTTTGAGAAAGTTGTAGAATATTCTTTAAATTATATGCGTAGATGCCTATTTATTGCTATTTTGAGACAATTCATATACCTGAGTGACCTACGGGAAATTTAAGCCCATCAAAAGGTATTTCAAAGAGAAGTGGGGAAGGGGCTAGGAGGGTCTGGGCCTTACTACCTGTTATGTCTTTGCATTTTCTGAGAACATTTACCATAGTAATGTATATTTTTTTTACACTATCAGAAAGTAGAGATTTTAACAAACAAAAAGCACCGACTTTTTTAAAAAACCTGATATTTTGAAGGGAGAATTTCTGATTGAAAAATAAGGTGCTTTTGCGATATTAAGTCAAAATAAGGTGGAAAAATAAATATTTTAAATAAAAAAAAATTCAGTGTGTTTGGGACATGAAAAAGTAAGTTTTCACCAAATTTCGTGAAAAAAAATTTGTATTGTAAAAGGTAAAAATCAAAAATCAAAAACTTGGTTATTTTCACATAAATTTCGAGATTATGTGAAAAAAGTGTAGAAACCAAAGTTGTAGATCTTTTTATTACCTACAACTTTGCCATTCAACTTTTTCCCATAGGACTTGTAGTTTTGCCGGAAATCGAGATAAACCGTTTTTTACCCTTGAAAACCCACCCCCTTCCACTTCCCGACCTCAGATCGCCCGTAAATTATTTTTCCTTTCATTTTTGTTATATTCTCTTCCTTTTCCAATGAGTTTCATTCTACTATAATTTTCTACATGTGTGTAAACGTTTAAATTTCTTTGAGCGGCTACGTTAAATTTCCGATCGGATACATCCGCCGTGTGTATCACCGGCGTACAGTGTGTACTGTTTTGTGGTCACCGCTTGCGTATTTGGGTTTCTCAATTTCCAACTTTTGTTCTTATATTTTGATAATGGATAGCATAAGAGAAGCAAACGACCTCTTCAGCGAATAAGTGAGCGGGGAAATTTGAATGATTCATTGAAATACCGAATTGGGAAGACCGTGAACCCATTACAACTTCTGACGTCAATGTTTTCGATAATTTCATAACTATATAATATAATCCATTCCTATAAATGACTGTTTTTGGCTCCGCGTTGAATAATTTAACGAGGAAAAAGTATGAGAACCTAAACTACTCGGTATTTCTCGACATAGTTTTTTGGGTTTTTACCATTACTTAGGTCTTTATTTGACGAATGCCAATTGAAATCAGCCAGAATTCTTTGGTATGACATATTTGCTATATTGATACATAGACTGTTTCAGGTAATCATCATTCTATCATTTCCTCATTCTTCTCTGAGAAAACGTAGTTTGTTGAAAAGCGGTTGTTCGATGAAAAAGTAAAATAAAAATTAAAAGAAAAAATACTTTTATTAAACTGCACAAAAAAGGAAAAACTGAACCAAGAAGTTATTATTATTATAAACAATAAGTACAGAGGCATAGCCTATTATAGCACAATATACAAAGGAGGATGTATGTAAAAACAAAATCAAGAAGTCGATAAATTTCAAAGGCACAAAGAATCAAGTCTTGAATTGAGTGTAGATATTTTTGGTGCACACACTATTTCCATTGGTACCTAGTTTGTTCCAGTCTTCGAAGCCTTTATTCGATATGAAATGCATTCTATGGGATGAACGGAATTGTTCTTTCTTGATTTTATAAGGATGATCTCGGAAGCGGGTGTCGGTGTTGATGTGTACCATTCCTCCAGGGGAAGGGAACAAGTCATATGTTATAGCAGTGGTCGTCAAACTTTTTTAGTCAAGGGATAACAGAGACAATGTAGGGTAGTACCTCGGGCCGCATGTCTGTTTTATATATCAATTACTATCTAGCCACCTAATTAATGTAGCTTCTATATGTTTCACCAGCATGGTAGGTGTAGTATGTTAGTGGGTAAGTAAAAAATACAGGTATTCTGGATTTTTATTTAAATTATAGAATTGACTTAAAAAATTGATGTGATTTGTGGTGTGGTCCTTTTTTCAGCAACTCGTTTATATTTGCTTCTTTTGGGCTGCATGCAATCCTCATTACGTCTTCTAAATGACTGGACAGACGATAGGCGAGATAACAAACTCACAAATTTGCTTCATATGTGCTTGAAGTTGAAATATGGTGATAAAATATTATATATGCATAGTTTTTCCCAGAAGATATTGTGTAATATTCGAATAAACGCTGCTCTAAAACCCTCAAATTCAGTGAGACATTCAAACACAGCGTTATTGCCGCTTCTTTTGCCAGTGTCACCATTTTGCGGAACTTCTGAGCATGTTATTCTCTTTCATCCTATGAATAAATCAGAACTTATGTCAGCATGTGTTATATTGAGAGGGGGACTGTCATTATTTTTTTTGGCCTGCTCTTATTGTAAAGGAATATTATGAATAACGCTTGGCAACGATGTAATTCCTGGAACTCTCCGCAATCGGCGAGTTGCCAGTGTCACTATTTTGCGAAACTTCTGAGGAAATATTATTTTCATCCTATGAATGAAAGAGAACTTTTGTCAGCATGTGTTATATATGAAGGCTCATCATTTGATAGCTGCTCTTGATTTAGTTATTCTTGAATGATATGTATATATACCGAGTGCTATGTCATTATTTTTTCGGCCTGCTCACATTGTATAGAAATATTATGGATAACGCTTGGCAACTCTGTATCTTGCGCTCTCAACTTGTTACGTCACATCTTGGTGCGGTTTTCGCAGTGTTCAAACAGGAGCATTCCTTTATGATTTTGTGTTATATTTCAGTTCGATGATTTCATTCATCAACTGACTTTTCTGAAATCCAAATTGACAAAATAATTTGAGGTCATCATTTGCAACATGCCAAGGGTTTTCCACGAGAATAAAACAGCCTGAAATATTCTTTTCATTTCTTGCACATATTCTTCCAACGGAACGTGGATGAGAATTAGGACGGGGAAGTCCTTCGGTGTTATATTCCTTGACCAGTGCATTGCGTAGGATTTAATTCAGCTTGCGCAGAATTGAATTTCATTTTATAGGTACGTTTTTGCCGTGATCGGCACCCGTTTGGAGTGAGACTTCTCTACGTACTACTTTAATTTATTCCGTGAGAGAACCCTAGGAATCTGACCCATTCACATTACAGGTCCATAATTATGTTAATAGTTTTACCGTTCACGACTCAGGTCCGCGGGCCGCATGCATTTTCAATTCGAACCGCATGCGGCCCGCGAGCTGCGGTTTGACGACCACTGTGTTATAGAATACATTTGTATTGAATCACCACGCAGTCGACGTGTTTCAAGAGAAGTAAGCTCAATTTTTTCGAGGGGTCCCTCGTATGGTAGATTTCTTATTGATCTCTGCCAAGGAGTCGCTGATCTTGGAATCCTCTCAAGAAGGTTACTGTCTCTCACGAGCCAGGGGGACCATACTGGTGCGGAAAATTCGAGCGTAGGTCTCACGTATGCTGCGTGTAGTCTCGTTGCCAATTCAAGTGCAGGATTCGTGAAGGTTTTCTTGAGGTGATAAAGTGATTTATTTGCCTTTTTCGCGATGTTCGAAATGTGTTGTGACCAACTTAAATCACTAGTCACAGTGACACCCAGATCAACCTGTGAGTTCCCGGATTTCAGTTGATTGTCGCTTACGAGTTGCGGGTTTGTTTTATCGAGATGTACGGTCGAGCACTTGACAACAATCAGCGGAATGAGCCAGTCGACGCACCATTGGTTCATAAAACCCCAAAAACCAACAAAAGAGTTTAATATGGCTGCTCTATAGAAGTGTCATCAGTAGGTATAAGAATGATACATAGACACATACTATCTATAATCAGTATGTGCATGTTCTCATGCGACCTAAAACCTTGTCGCGACCGAGGTTTATTCCTAATTGGAATTTTTATTTTAAGGGGTACGATATATAAGGAAATTACGCGACAAGCTTCTAAATCGCATAACAACATGAACATACTGATTATAGATAGTATATGTCTATGTATCATATTTATACTGATGACATTTCCATAGAGCAGCCATATGCAACCCTTTTGTGGGTTTGAGATTTACACAACATTATGAACCTACTTTTTCTATTTTGTGCAGTTTAATAAAAGCTTGTTTCAAACATGTTTTTTTACTTTTAATTTATTTACATCTTTTTAGTTAGAAATATTTCCCAATTAAACCCGTAATCTTATTGAATTCTGACAAAAATTGATAATCTACGACATCAAAAAAAATACTTACAATTTTTAAATGAAATCGGGCCATAATAACAAAACACGTAGTTTCCGTGGAACCGCCAAAATTCACTTGCAAGATTTGAACTAAACATACAAAAGTTAAATAAAAGCTTGAAAAAAGGAGGCGTCGTGTGTGATATAGACAAAGTGATTTAGCTCACGCACGGGCTTTATACGAATTTCAATCAATTCATACTAAAGAGTCTCGGTATGAAGATATTCCAATTGATTTCATGCTTTTTGGAGACATTTATATTTTTACAAGCTTTTATTCAATCTCACCTGTCCCGTTGTGTGTAATCAAATCTTACAAGTTAAATTTGACCCACTTCTAGTTGTCTAATTAACGTGAAATTTGGCAGGTGTTCATAGTTCCTGTGCATTATGAAATTTTTGTTAGAGAGAAAAACAAAATGGCGGTCTAAGATGCGGACGAGATTTGTGTTTATGGTCCGATTCGATTCAAAAATTGGTACGTGGGGGTTTTCGGTTCGGGGTCGAAGATTATGATTTTTTTTGTTAAAATTCATAAAATCGAAATGGCGGCTCCAATATGGCGGACGATATCTGTGATTATGGTCCGATTCTATTCAAAATTGGTACGTGGTCGGGATTTGAATTTCGTAAACTTCACAAATTCAAGATAGGGACCGGTTTTGTAACTATTGTTGTTAAAATTGGTATGTGGGGGTTTTCGGAATAAAAATTTATGAATTTTTTGTCAAAATTCATAAAATCAAAATGGCGGCTCCAATATGGCGGACGATCTCTGTGATTATGGTCCGATTATATTAAAAATTGGTATGTGGAGGTTTTCGGCGTCGGAGATTATGCATTTTTTATCAAAATTCATATTTTCAAGATGGCGGACGAGTTTTGTAATTATGCTCCGATTGCATTCAAAATTAGTATGTGGGGGTTTTTGGGGTCGGATATTATGAATTTAGTCGAGGATTATTGATATTTTGTCAAAATTCATGAATTGAATACGGAAGTTCCAGGGTGGCGGACGAGTTAATCTTTAGATGATTCCCTCATTGAAGAACTAAATAGCTCAGAACTCACAGAAAAAAGGACCCATAATAAAAATGCATATTAGATTGAAGCATACTTACTAAAAAGCACAAAATAAAATAATTAATAGAAAACCTTCTATTCAAATGTGCTTAAAAGTTAAAAATGGTTGCTTTGGATATAGGCTATTCCGCGAAATACAGATTCAAAAGCTTGTCGTTTTTGTATTCGAACTGAAAACATTGCGCGACAAGCTCTTGAATCCAAAACTTACGGAATAACCTACGTCACACATCCAAAGCAATTATTTTTCACTTTTTTACAAGGCTTCTTATTAATTATTTTATCTGTAGTAGGTTTATAATTTTCGAGAGAAATTTTTTTTTTGGAAATTGAGTTGATAAATTCAAAAATGATAAAATTCCTTTATGACTTAACTATAAAAAAATATGTATTGTACATATTAGTTCAACAGTTAATTATGAACATAACGATGAAAGAAAGTTGTATTTCGTGCATAAAATAATTTATTAAAATTGCACGAAATACAATTTTCTTTCATCGATTATATCGATACGTGCACACAGTCACACTTTTCAATTATAAACATTTCCAGAAATCACTGACCAGATGAAAGAGGATGACTTCTTCGGAAGCAGTGTATGAATCACCTTTCACTTTCTTTTGTTCTGCCCTGGTCTGTTGACAATGGCCCACTTCATCATTGGCATTATGCAATAATTTGATGAGGTATATGGTTATTGTCTAATCGACATTCCTCCTCTACTTCCGAGAAGAACAGACAATTACCGTTCTAGTAAATTAGCCTCGAGGATCATTTACCAGAGGCCTAGCTTTTGCCCGCGGCTTCAATCGCGTAGATTTGGGAATAAAAGCAATTTTTCTATGAAGATTTTATAGAAGTACCACCTATTGTGGAAGTCATCCCTTTTTAACATGCTTCTATTTATTTTGATCTGCCCCGATGTGTGTAATCAAATCTTACAAGTTAAATTTGACCCACTTCTAGTTGTCCGAACGTGAAATTTGGCAGGTGTTCATAGTTCCCGTGACAATACATTACGGAGTTTTTGTTGGCGGCTCCAAGATGGCGGATGAGATTTGTGTTTATGGTCCGATTCGATTCATAATTGGTATGTGGTTTCGGGGTCGAAGAAAATGTTTTTTTTTGGTCAAAATTCATGAAATTAAAATGGCGGTTGCAAGATGGCGGACGATCTCTGCGATAATGGTCCGATTCTATGTGGAGGTTTTCGGGGTCGGAGATTATGATATTGTTGTAAAAATTAATAACATCAAAATGGCGGTTCTAGGATGGCATTTGATCTATCTATTCAAAATTGGTATGTGGAGGTTTACGGGGTCGGGGATTGAACATTTATTGTCAAAATTCATTAATTCAAGGTGACGGCTTCAATATGGTGGATAAGTTTTGTGATAATGGACCGTTTATATTCAAAATTGGTATGTCGGGGTTTTTGGGGTCGGAGATTATGAATTTATTCGAAGATTATTGCATTTTTTTCAGAATTAATAAATTGAAGATGTCAGCTGCAGGATGGCGGACGAGGTAATTTTCAGATGGTCTCCTCTTCGGAGAAATAGATAGCTCAAAACTTACAGGGAAAAGGTCTCATAATGACGATTAACAAAAATGCATAGATTAAGGCGTACTTACTAAAAAGCACAAAATAAAATAATTTTTTTATTCCGTGAGTTATAGATTCAAAAGCTTGTCGCTTTTATATTCGAATTGAAAATTTGTGCGACAAGCTCTTGTGTACAAACAATCTCACGGCTTCCCTTTTAGCTCCAGACATATTACAAATATCTGTTTTACTAGTTTGACCATGCTGTATTACATCCAAGCATACTGTCAAATTGAGCTTCTTCATCATAAACTCTTGGATTATGAGGTCTTACAAAAGTATTTTGCACTGAACCCGTCGATTTGATCTTTAAGATAATCCTGCTCATAGTAAACTGTTGGATATTTCATTCAGGATGTCTGTCGTGCATTAAAATATCCGCAACTTGTCGATGAGTTGTATTTTCTCCGCAAATGAGTGAAATTTCTTTCTGCAAAGTCAGCGTTTTTATTCTACTCGTACTACTTGAAAAAATTACTCTTTCGTAATTCTATAGAAACTGTCACACACTTTGTTATTTCAGAAAAGCGTGTCGTCAGCATACAGACATTGAAGACTGTTCATTAACTTGAATGAGTAAATACCTCTTGGCGGCGAAATTCGTCAAACGAGAGCAAATTCCAATTTGATTCTAAATGTACCCGCCCATGTTTCCAATTGAGTTAACAATAGTTTTTTTGTCAGATTTTCTCAGATTTGGAATTGTATCCCTGCTAATATTACCCAGAAAGTTTATTTCACCTCATTCCAAGCTGCTCTAAAGAAATATCTGCACAACACAGAATTATCTGCTTTTGGGTAGTAGAATAGTTTTAAACAATCAACGATTAATCTCAATCTTCTAGTCTATGGCTGTCCCTGTTGTCCCTTCCTATTCCTTTATCCCGTAGTCAATTCATTCATGCCATTTTATTATTCTTATGTTTGTTTATTCAATTAATTTAGCGTAGTTCATTCCACTCTATCTTCAAGTAAGTGATTCCAACACATGTTATTGCATCTCATCTTAGTTATAGTCTATATAATAGCTTGTAAGGGTCGGCAGGTATATATCGCTTAGCGATATGCCCACATATTGCACCCTAAATCAAATTGTAAAAAAATTATGTTTGAGCAATAATAGTATATTATGCAACGATCATGTAATAACCATTACATGAGAGTTGCATACGCTATTTTGTCTACACCCGATAAATAATGAAGAACTATAAGTATTATATTTATATTTGTATTGAACACAATAACAGTAATTACTCGTATTTCTATAAAAAATTCTACAAAATTGTTATTAATGGTATTACCTCGGGTATTACCATGGATATAGGAAAACTATAAACATTCTATTTATATTTATATTGAATATAATAATTGTAATTAATCTGATTTCTTAAAAATATTAAGGTTATTTATTGTGCAGTTTGAAAAGTTTATTCCAAGTCCCAACTGATCTGGAAGTGGAAGGAATATTTACATTTATTTCATTATTGCTAGTCTCAATAGAGTTCAATATTGTATTAGAAATGCTGATTTTATTCTGAACCGAATTTTCAATGTAGCCTTCCGCCACTGAATTGGATTTCCAGCCACCATGACGTTATAATGCAGTAATATTACCACCGGCATCAACTAATACGGTTGCAGATGTCCTTCGAAAACAATGCCCTGTATATAAATTCGGATCAGGCAGATTTAAATATGTTGCTATTTGCTTCCCCAAATTACCAAATCTATCAATACCAATGTTTTGAATTGTGCATTTTCCATTAAAATAATTAACGAAAAAGGGGTGGGGCAAATTTTCGGCCGTAGATTCATATATTTTTTACAAATTCCGTAGTATTTGCCAGTAATTGTAAATGTTCGTTGTACTTTTGTTTTAGTTTCTGCCACATTAACAATTAAGATTCGATTCATATCTTTGACATTTTCACATTTTAGGTCATGTAGTTCATGCCTTCGACATGCTCCCATTATTCCAAAAATAATTGCTACCTAAAACAAAAAGATAAATAATACAACAATAAGAAATAAAGAAAAGAAAAAAAAGAAAAAATGAAATAAAAAGTAGGATGACCTAGGCTAGCTTCGAACCCGCGTCTCATACTGTACTGTAGTTCAAATCTAGCGCCGTAGCCCGCTTCGCCACGAGTTAACTTATCAAGTTTTCTCGACATTAATGAAATATATTATGTATGAGTCGAATGGAAAATGTAATCATGACAACATTTTCAAAAATGCAATGCTAGGTAGATGCTTACTTTTATAAATAAAAACTTTTCATCGGGTGCTTCGTCGATAAACGTTTTTATTTGTTCAGGTGAAAATATTTCTGATTTTTTTCCAACATATTCTTCGGACTTTCGCTTTAATAAAGCTTGTAGCTTCTCATATTTAGAAATGTCTATATTATGGTTGATATGTACCAACGATTTTATTATTGAATAATGTGTCCATGTACTAGATGATTTCATAGTTTCCATCAATTCTTGAAAATAAGCAATCACAACATTTTCGGAGAATATCGAAATATTATTTGTATTTCTCCAGTCCATAAACCGTTGATATAGTTTTTCGTACACTTTCTTAGATTTTTGGGGTAAAATATTTTGTACTGCATTTCCTGCTTTCTCCGATATATGTGGAGGAGTCAATGGTAATTCTTCTATATCGCTGATATCAGACATTTTAATATAATTATCGAAGTTTAGCTATATTCTACGAAAATTTAATACCTACTAATTTTGACAAATAAAACAATTAGATAGGAATCTAGGACAAACGTTAAATGCACAGCATGATTGATTGATTTCTATTGATTAAAAATCTGTATCGTTATGAAAAATCTGTATCATAATGGATCTCATTATGAAACGGATTATGGGTATATACGTGTATTATTATAGTACGGGTGTAGAAATAGAGTTTTTATTATTATCTAATACTGAAAAGTAAAGGACCCAGAATAGAGCCCTGAAGTACGCCAGAATGAACTAGTACCCCATCAATACAAACTATGTTATGGAAATTTGTTGTTTTATAGAGGGATTCAAGTGTATTCAGTGGATGTCCATTGTGGCGGTCCGTTCGATGATTATTGGATATATATATATATATATATATATATATATATATATATATATATATATAGATATATATATATATATATATATTAGATGAGTACATCATGGTTATTTTCTTCATCATCATAGATGCACATAACATGTGATTAGTATATATTCGAGTACATCCTTGGTGGAGTTGATGATCACACAATAATCATCGAATAGCCAATCATTGTTTAATTGAAATTTTTGGCTGTATAGAATTGTCATGAATAGTGAGGTATTGAGCTATACGTCTTAGAACCTTCAAGATCGTTGAAAATGCTAATTGACAAATAATTGGACCTCAGATATTTTTTATCTCCAACAAGGATATTGGCGTATTCATCTAAGTCGCCTCCACATTAGAAATAATACCCGAGGACGTGCCGAAGACAACACATTATCATATGTACAATTAAGTTTGCGTCAATAAAAATGAAAAATTATTTTGAAATAATCGAATCCACCATGAACTATTGTATAAAAAATAGCCGATGTTATTGCAATTAAGTTGATGCTTTTCATTTATAATTACTCGCCATAAATTACTCCTCCATTAGTAAAATGACCTCTGTAAAGGAAAAAACAACAACAAAATATTTCCATTACCGAAAGCAATATTTCAATTTCAACTGATCATACTTCGAACTCTTGTAAAGCGGATCAAGGACGATATTTAAATTCGTCGATCATTTATTATATAATTCGTATCTCTGATGCGCTTAATGTAAGCGGTTTCTCAATTTCCAAAAACTGAAAAATATCTGGTTATTCCCATTCTCGTCTGTCTCTACGAGGGTAATTAGGTTAATAAAATTACACACAAAAAATAATGTAATAGGTGACTTTGTTGAAAAAGTCAGTAACATCATTTTCATACCAAAGATAACGCTTTCAATGGATGTTAGAAAAGGTGATAGATTTAATCAAAGGCAAAAAAGTCGGCGAATTACCCAACCCCTAATATCCAAATCTAGCGACACCCTTGGACTGGCAAGTTGGGATCCCGGGCTTCAAAAACCCTTCGAAATTTATTATAATGTACTGCTCTCGATTTCATAGATTTTCTTTTTTGGAATTAAAACCATGTTAGATATCTGCTCAAAAGAGGCAAATTTTGCGAATTTGCTTCATGTCTTGCCAAAAGCTCTTCTGCATGTCATGAAATACGATTTGCTTCTGTTGATGATTACATGCTCGTTAAATTTGTTACAATATGTATTTAAGTAAAACTGAATACAAGCTATAATGAAAATGATAGGAAAATAGGACAAGCAGTTTTATGCAAACTGTCATCTTATTGAATCCTGACAAAAATTGATAATCTCCGACCCCAAAAACACCCACATTTTGAATGGAATCGGGCCATAATAACAAAACACGTCGTTCATGAATTTGACAAAAACATCATGATGTCCGACTCCAAAAACCTCCATACACCAATTTTGAATGGAATCGGGTTATAATCACAAAACTCGTCGCAATCTTGGAGCCGCCATCTTGAATTCATGGATTTTGACAAAAAAAAACATTATTTCCGACCCCAAAAACACCCAGATACCAATTTTTATTGGAATCGGGCTATAACCACAACACTCGTCACCATATTGGAGCTGCCATCTTAAATTCATGAATTTTGACAAAAAATTCGTGATTTCTATTCCCGAAAACCCCCACGTACCAATTTTGAATAGAATCGAACCATAATCACGAAACTCGTCCACCATATTGTAGCCGCCATTCTGTTTTTTCTCTAGCAAAAATTCCATAATGCATTCCTACCGGAATTATGAACACCTGCCAAATTTCAGGTTGATCGGACAACTTGAAGTGGGTCAAATTTAACTTGTAAGTTTCATTACAAACCCACAGTCAGATAACAAGACAGGTGAAATAAAAATGAATAAAAACAAACTTCTAAAAGACAAGATTTTATCGAAATGCACTGAAAAGTGAAAATTAATTGCTTTGGATGCGCGACGTAGGTTATTTCGTGAGTTATAGATTCAAGAGGTTGTCGCGTTCGAATACAAAAGCGACAAGCTTTTGAATCTATAACTCACGGAATAACCTACGTCACACATCCAGAGCAATTATTTTTTACTTTTTAGTGCATTTAAATGAAAGCTTGTCTTTAAAAAGGTTTTTTATTAATTATTTTATTTTGTGCTTTTTAGTAAGTACGTCTTAATCTATGCATTTTTGTTAATGCATCGTCATTATGAGACCTTTTTCCTGTAAGTTCTGAGCTATCTAGTTCTTCAATGAGGAGACCATCTAAAGATTAACTCGTCCGCCATCCTGGAGCTGCCATCTTCAATTTATGAATTCTGACAAAAAATCAATAATCTTCGACTAAATTCATAATATCCGACCCCAAAAACCCCGACATACCAATTTTGAATAGAAACGGTCCATTATCACAAAACTTGTCCACCATCTTGGAGCCGCCATCTTGAATTTATGAATTTTGACAATAAATTCATAATCTCCGACCCCGAAAACCTCCACATACCAATTTTGAATAGAATTAGACCATAATGACAGTGATCTGCCGCCATTTTAATTTTATGGATTTTGACAAAAAAATCATAATTTTCGACCCCGAAAACCCCCACATACCAATTTTGAATAGAATCGGACCATAATCCAGAGATCGTCGGCCTCTTGGCCTTTTTTTTTATGAATTTTGACTCGCTTCATGTGCTTTTGACTGTACCTACAATTCGTACTTTTCCCATCCTCCATATATCAACTTGCCCCCCGGGCCATCGGCTGACGACGCGACGCCCTTGTCTCACCATCAATGAATGTTTCTTCTGGTGTTGGACCTGGATCACATCCGAGACCAATTCTTTTCAATTTGTTTGTGAGTGATTTACCAGAAGTGATAAATTCTTCGAAATTGTTGATGTTTGCTACTATTACCTCTTCGCAACATGATATTAACCAATTAGCGAAATAGTGTGATATAAATGTCACTTAAAGGCTGAAATGTGCTCAAAATCACTTTTGGTAAAACGGCTTCTCTAATTAATTATCAATAGAAACTTAATAATTTGATAATAACTGAAATTTTGTACAAAACTCAACCAATATTAAAATACACTGTTCAAAACTGCTTAATTCTTAGTTAATTCGAGGAGAATAAGAATATCTGAATTATTCCATAAGACTATTTATGGTTTTAATGAACCCATTACAAGAATAATATTAATTCATCTAATCTTCATCAAAGAGGCGAGTGATTTTAATTTAATTCCGACAGTCACCATCCATTCTGCTTAAGGTTTTTCCAAACGAGAGACGAGGAATATATGGAATTATATTTGTTACTAAAGGATCTTGTTGAGGGTGTTGCTGTTTTTACAAGTTAAAAAGCTTTTATTTAGTTTCACTTGTTAGTTAGTTTGGGTCAAATTTTGCAAGTGAATTTTGACCGACTTCTATTCGTCCGATTAATTTTAAATCCGGCAGATGTTCACAATTCCGGTGACAATGCATTATGGAATTTTTATTAGAGAAAAAAACAAAATGGCGGCTTCAAGATGGCGGACGAGTTTTGTGTTTAGGGTCCGATTTGATTCAAAATTGGTATGCAGGGGTTATCAGGGTCGGAGATTATGAATTCATAAATTTAAGATGGCGTCCCCAAGATGAAGGACGAGTTTTGTGATAATGGTCCGATTCGATTCAAAATTGGTGTGCGGCGGTTTTCGCGGTCGGAGATTTTGAATTTTTTGTCAACATTTATAATTCAAGATGGCGGCCTCAAGATGGGCACTAGTTTTCTGATTATGGTCATATTTTATTCAAATTGGTATGTGAGGGTTTTAGGTTCGGATATTATGACTTGTTTGTCAAAATCTATGAATTTAAGATGGTGACTTCAGGATGGCGGACGAGTTTTGTGATTATGGTCAGATTCTATTCAAAATTGGTGTGGGTGAGTTTTTGGGGTAGGAGATCATGATTTCTTTCAGCTCAAAACTTACAGGGAAGAGACCTTGTAATAATAATTAGAAATGAACAGATTGAGGCGAACTAACTAAAAAGCAAAAAATAAAATAACTAATAAAAAACCTTTTTAAAGACAAGCTTTTATTTAAGCCTCGTACTAAAACGTAAAAAATAAGTTTAAGTCATCGTATGGTTTAATTAATTTTTGTTGAATTATTTGGTTTCAAAAAGCTTGTCGCGCGAATTGTAATAAAATCAATACTTCGACAAGTTGTTACTTACCAACCAATCATGGTCCAATGAAATTAATTGGTATCTACTTTTATGAATAATTTGTAAAAATTAAATACTAAACTCATTTTATACGTTTTAGTGCACGGTTTAAATAAAAGCTTGCCTTTGAAAAGGTTTTTTATTAAGTTATTTCATTTATTTGTTGGATTCTTCTATTAACAAACTTCTTGGATATGCATAGGAATATTCTTTATGAAAACAATATCATCTTCAACATTTTCAGGAGTTGAAAAAATTAAGAAAGCTTTGTCGTAAAGAGTTCTGATTTTTCAGTTTTTTCCCGAAAATACTTTTTAACTAAAGAAATTTGATGGGTTTCCTTCGATTTCTTTGATCATCGTGGGTTCCTTCTTATTGATATAATTGAAAAAAAAAGCATGCAATTAAAATATGATATGATTGAAGAACCGACTATTCTTAAAAGTTTCTAAAATAACCCATGCATCTCGTACATTCCAATCCTTCATTTGAAATATCTCGTTGAATTCAATTATGTAATAGGGTGTTTCGTTTCTTCTGCATACGCAATAATCGAAATCTGGATCAGGGTCAAGATTATTAATTATTACTGCATTCATTATCCGTATATACCTGTCTTCAATATTTATTTGTTTGGGGAAAGTCTACTATAATACATGGTCGACTTAACTGAGAAAGATTCGTAACAAAACGCTCAGATACAAACACAATTTTTTTCTAATTGGAATTAAATAAGTGATTTTACTGACTTTCCGGATTCTTAATATGATTTTTGTATTCATTTAATTCTCTGTATGAGCTGTGATTGTTATTAAAAGTATATAGAGACCTGGAAAAAAGTCAGAGTTTGGTGGAGAAATAGCGCGAACGAATGAGAACTTTTTTTAGGTTAAAAATTTTGAAATGACATCAAAATTCAGACAGATAAGATTATTATCTGACTTCTTCAATGAAGAAATTGCCCTTGGCCCTGAATTCGGCTCTTGAACATATTCTTGTTCAGCTTTTTGATTGTATGCCCCGTTGCATACAGGACACAATAAACAGTATATAAACAAAATGTCCCTGGAAATGAAGAACAAAAAAAGAAAACTATTATAATAATGAATGCATTCAATACTACCAAGAATATGTTAAAATAAAATAGAGCCTGAAGCAGTCCCGTTGCAATTAATGTACTGAAATATTTAGATATTTTTTATCTAGAATATCCTAAGAAAGCTCCTCCAAATATACCTACATATACCAATATTCAAAAACCCCTCTCTTCAGAGATATTATATATATATATATATATATATATATATATACAGTGTGTACATAAAGTAAGGAATAAATTCATTATCTAGAAAAGGAAAAGCTTTTCGAAAAAATCCGCGGACACGTCAACTTTTATTTCACGATGCGCATCTTTTGACGTTTTAGTCGCATTGATGACGTCATTAATGTTTCGGCTATGACGTCATGGACATTTTTTTCAAATTGCAACCGCTATTTTTGATAGTGCCATTTGAAAGAGCATATTTCTCTGCACACGTTGAACCGAAGGTTTTGTCATGTTACATGGGGAAATTTTCGAAAAAATTAATGTTATAATGATTTTTAAGTAATTTATTTCACACAGTTGATTGAACAAACTATTTGATCAAATGTTCAAATTGAAGTCCTTTCTGAGCCTGGCAGTATCCAAGACGGTCAATAAATCCTCGTTGGACCATAGTGATAGTTTGTTGAGTAATATTGTTACATTCATTTGTAATCCTAGTTTTCAATTCCTCGATATTATCTGGTCTACTTTTGTACACGACATTCTTTAGATGGCCCCACAGAAAAAAAAATGGAGTAAGGTCCGGAGATCTTGGGGGCCATCCAATAGAACCACGCCTACCTATCCTGTTGGCAAAGACTTGGTCAAGATACCTTCTAACATCATCTGCGTAATGCGGCATTGCACCATCCTGCTGGTACCATAAGTTGTCATTTGGTATAGCAGGGTTATATGCGTTAGGAAATAAGATCACCAGACTGGGTATAACATAATCCTGTAGGAGTTGAAGGTACCTTGGACCATTTAAGTTTTGTTCGAAATAGTAGGGTCCAATAATCCTGTTTTGTACAATCGCCGCCCAAACATTTATTTTCTGAGAAAACTGTGTGTGATGTTCTCTCATCCATTTTGGATTCTCCTCAGCCCAGTACCTGCAATTATGCCGATTCACTGTTCTTGTTAGTGTAAAGGTAACTTCATCAGAGAAAGCAATATTTTTTACTGACAAAGGGTCAGCATTGCACATATCCATTAACGGTTGGCAGAATTGCATCCGTCGGTCTGGATCGTCCTCAAAAAGTTCTTGGTGCAGAGTCATCTTATAGGGATGCCACATTTCCAATTTTAAAATTTTATGTGTAGTTGTGTGTAGTGTGTCTTGATTTCGACTAATGCTTCTTAGGCTGTTGTGTGGATTTTCCTCCATTGATAATAAAACATTCAATTTGACCTCCTCATTGATTTTAGGACGTCCAGCTTCAGGGAGATCATCAACACTACCAGTGTCTCGAAACTTTCTCTCAACTTTGCTCACTGCTGATTGAGTTATGGGCCTATCCGGGTATTTAGTATTAAACAGTCCAACTACTTCTTGTTGCGTTCGTACTCTATCACCGTATCCAATCATCATCAAAATTTCGATTCTCTGAGTAACAGAAAGGCGCATTTTATTCTTAATTTTTTCGAAAAGCAGGGTATCAATGAAATATGAACTGTCAAACTGTGGCATACGCCAACCACACGGCTAAATCAGCAAGGTAACAAAAACAGTAAAATGTCTTTTTACGATAATAAAAGAGTGATTTTTTTAGGGCTTCGAAAATACGAAGATACCAGTAGCGTGCTGATAGAGAACTTTACAAAGCTAGGAAGGACTTTATTTTGAACCTTTAATTGATTAGTTTGTTCAATTAACAAAATAAAGTTAATTAACTCAAAATCAATAAAACATTAATTTTCTTGACAATTTCCTTATGTAACATGACAATACTTTTGGTTTAACGTGTGCAGAGGAATATGCTCTTTCAAATGGCACTATCAAAAATAGCGGTTGCAATTTGAAAAAAATGTCCATGACGTCATAGCCAGAACATTAATGACGTCATCAATGCGACTAAAACGTCGAAAGATGCGCATCGTGAAATAAAAGTTGACGTGTCCGCGGATTTTTTCGAAAAGCTCTTCCTTTTCTAGATAATGAATTTATTCCTTACTTTATGTACACACTGTATATATAAGAGGCATTGGTTTTAATTCAAATCATCAAATGGAAAGAAGTGCAGTTTCATTTTTTTTTATTTTGGGACACAGAAATTATAACAATCAACGAAGATTATTGAATATTCCGGTATCTTGGAATTTTTACAAACATGAATATCTATACGGGCCATGATATAACCCAGTCATCGTCACTTCTACATTTATTTCTAATTATATGTCATTACCGAGAATCATTAACGAAGTTCTTTATGAAGCTAACGATCATTTTAAAGTTTTTCGTAGCGAATAAAGAAAAAAAACATATTACTTCGACGGTAGATGAATGACCTTGTACTTTAATTTTGTTTATTTCAATATATTCATAAACAGGTAATCAATAGAGGTTTTATGTGACTGAAGGATTCCGAGTTCAAATAGTTGCTGCTTCATTAGACTAAGACAGACCCAAGTGTGTGTTTTATTGTTTTTCTCTGATAGAATTTCAGTGAACTGTTAGTTGGTAACCAGAAGAGTTATATTAACTCCTTGTATGTACGAGTGAAGGTGAGTTTTGGTTCATAATCACTGAATCATTATCTTATCAGGTGAATTTCATAGAAATGCTCTAGACTTCACGAATTTGTGAATCTTTAGTTGTCATGGTCACCAGAACCAAATTATCTTAGTTCGAATATACTGGGTGTCAATGGATTTCTACTAGCCCCACCTTTTCAACCCTTCCCCTAAAAGATATCGAAAGTTGAACAATTATCATTATTACTGATTTTTGTATAACAAACCTAACTCTAGTAAGGTTTGAAAGTTTATAGAATTATCTGTTTCCATTTCCATTGTGAA
Source organism: Gonioctena quinquepunctata (assembly GCA_018342105.1). Taxonomy (NCBI): domain Eukaryota; kingdom Metazoa; phylum Arthropoda; class Insecta; order Coleoptera; family Chrysomelidae; genus Gonioctena; species Gonioctena quinquepunctata. The sequence goes on from JAFIRS010003015.1 coordinate 55,988, forward strand.
TTTAATTGAAGGGTGAATTGCATTGATAAAGTCGACGAACTTTGTAATTGTTTTCCAGTTCCCACAAAGCACACTAAAATGACGTTAACATATCTGTGCCAGTATAAAATATTTTTAATCAAAGGATTATTGTGAATTTTTCTTCCAACTTGTCCATGCATATTTCGGCTAATAAAGGACTTAAGGTATTATCCATTATTAGTCCTTCTTACGAAACATTGCGTTGTTATAATAATAATGTTTATTAATTCCTAACTAACCCCATATAAACATGTATAGAAAAAGCCAAAAATACAATAACGTCAAAAGTTTAGTACAGGTTTTATACAGCATGGTTCTAAATGTAAGAGCAATTTTTTAATTTTTGTTTTGAACAGATTCTGGTTTTCTAGTGATGTAAGAGCTTTCGGCAGCTTATTAAATATTCGTATACACATATAAGACTGGTTTCTTTCAGTCGATACTTGGGATAGTGTATATAAAGAGATCTGGTTTCATATCTAATGTTTACATCATTGTTTATTCCGAATTTGCACTTGTTTCTTTGTAAAAACATCAGTTCCTTATATAGATATAGGCAGTATACCCGGCGTCAACGTATTTTTTAGACAAGCCATGGTTTCCAGAGTTCCGAGGGTATTATGAGATCCAAACTTGGCAGGGATGTTGGATTCGAGAATTGATTTTTTTTCAATATATCATACTCTCCCATCACTTCCGCTTTCAACGGAAACGACCTCAACTTGGGAATTTCAAATGGAACCACCAATATCTGATGGAAATGAATGATGAGTAAAAAAAATAGTATATGACAGTTTTTTTCGCCTAGTTGAGAACCTAGGCGGTTTGATATTTCAATATTTCATTATTTGTGAAAAAAAAACATTTCCTAGATCGTAATTTTCACGACGAATCTATTGATGGTTTCGAATCGAAAATCGAATGGATAACAATCCTAATATTTGTCGAAAAATTATGAGGAAATTGTGGTATATCGCTCATTAAGTATGGTGTGGATAGAAAATTGAATGAAACCAATCATAACTTCAATTTTACGATCAAAACGAAAGGTATAATTATTTATTTTGTGAATACATTAATTTTTAAATAATTCAAACATTTCGAACCGGATCAGACTTTGAAACTCTTGATGAAATGCTCTGTATTAATTATACATTTTTCGATTCCGCAAACATCTCCAAGTAGGTCTACTCAGTATCGGAAACAAATAGAGCTCACTCAATTTATCAGCTTTATTCTTATCACCGAATTATCATTGTTTGGTAAAAGTGTGCTGTGGAAACAAAAATAACTTTGACAAGTAGAAATTAGTGTTCATCAATAATCTAATAAGTTTGTATACCTAGTGTACTTTAGGTCATTAAAATTTTCAACAAATATTTATACAAGAGATGAAAAAATGGACATGCTATCAATTCATGGCGAATGCAGGAAAAATTCGAGGAATGCAGCAACTTTGTATGCTGAAAGGTATGCCAACAGACATGATGCATGTTTTTAATATTTCCCCGTTGTGCAGAACCAACAACAAGAAACTCCCAACCATGAAACTTTTATCATTGATGAGGTGACGGAAATCAATGTTTCAGCATTTGTAGAAGTGAATCCTACCGCTTCTACTAGGGAAATTAGAAATTAGCCATGAGTTACAAATTAGTCATGAGTCAGCAAGAAAGACTTTGAAAAAGGTTCAGGTCAAGTATCAAATGCACCAGTATTTGTACGATAATCGTAGATTAGTTTATTGTGATTTGTTACTTCAGAACAATAATGCTAATCCCGACTTTGTTCCTTAAATATTGTTTTTCGACGAGACAAGATTCACAAACAATGGAATGTTTAACAGACAAAACTGCAGATATTGTGTGCAACAAAATCAGCATTTAATGAAGGAAAGTAATTTTCAGAAAGGATATATCCGGAGTAAACGTAGTATAATAATTGGACCAATTTTATTTCAAGGACAGTGGACAGGGGTAAAATATTTATAATTCCTTCAGAATTATATTGAAGAATTGTCCATGTACTTAATACCATCCAAGTTATGAACTATTTAATGAAACTATTTTTTAATCTGTGTTCGACCACATCAAATATTTAGTTAAGATTTTTAAAAGATTTTCATACCACGCACAAGCTGAGAACTTCAGTTTCTGTTGTTATTTTCGTTTATTCATATTCATACTCCATTGGAATAGATATGTAGAAACTGTATTTTGATGAAATTATCTGAAAAAACATTATTATCATCATTGTAATTATTATATAATGAGTGAGTAATTGCAACGAATGGTCCTGTACGTTGGCCTGCCCGATCGCCTGATCTCAAGATTTTAGACTTTTTCGTGTGGGGTTATGTAGAAGAACAACTAATCCTGGTATTATGGCTATTTTGTTGAAATGGATTAGAACTTTTGTTATGTAAATATTGATGTTTTTTAATTCAGTTACATTCAATTTTGTATCCACAGTATACTTGATGAGCGATATACCCCCAATTTCTCATAATTTTTCGAAAAATAATTAGTGTATTACGACTGCTATCCATCTGATTTTCGATTCGAAAACATCAAAGGATTCTTCGTGAAAATTATAATATAAGCAATGTGTGTCTAAGAGCTTTTATTCAAATGCGCTAAAAAGTTAAAAATAATTGCTTTGGAAGTGTGACGTAGGTTATTAGGTTCAAGATTCAAGTGCTTGTCGCGCAAAGTTTCTATAACTCACAGAATAACCAACGTCACACATCCAAAGCAATAATTTTTTACTTTTTAGCGCATTTGAATAAAAGCTTGTCTTGAAAAGGTTTTTTATTAATTATTATATTTTGTACTTTTTAGTGAGTACGCCTTAATCTATGCATTTTTGTTGAAGCGTTGTCATTAAGAGGCCTCTTTCCTGTAAGTTCTGAGCTATCTAGTTCTTCAATGAGAAAACCACCTAAAGATTAACTCATCCGCCATCCTGGAGCTGCCATCTTCAATTTATGAATTCTGACATAAATCAATAAACTTCAACTAAATTCATATTATCCAACCCCAAAAGACCCGACATACCAATTTTGAATAAAAACAGTCCATAATCACAAAAATCGTCCACCATCTTGGAGCCGCCATCTTGAATTTATGAATTTTGACAGTAAATTCATAATCTCCGACCCCCAAAACCTTCACTCACCAATTTTGAATCGAATCGGACCATAAACACAAATCTCATTCACCATCTTGGAGCCGCCATTTTGTTTTTCCTTTGAGAAAAATGCCATAATGCATTGTCACGGGAACTATGAACACCTGCCAAATTTTACGTTAATCGGACAACTAGAAGGGAATCTAATTTAACTTGTAAGATTTGATTACACACATCGGGACAGGTGAAAGTAAATAAAAGCTTGTAATAATAAAAAGACACTTTGGTTTTGGAAACACCAAACCGCCATAGGTACTCAACTATGTGAAAAAAACTGTCATATAATATTTTTTTCCGATTTCTACACGAAATCGATCGTTAATGACCCCTATTGACCTTCAATTTCTCTATTAATGCATAATTGTGATGAATGTAGCCAAACATATACCGAAATCGACCATTAATAACCTATTAATGGTCGATTCCTCTATTAATGCATCATTGTGGTATAGGCAACTAAACATACACGACTTCAAATAGGGGAGACTGTACCTTGATCATAGTGTACCTTGGATCACCCTTCAGTTTCATGACAAATGCTGCTGTTTACGTAACAGAACTGTACCAAGACAATGTTTACTCAGCACGCAAGCGAAAGAGTGGTTGTCCATGTGCTATTGTTTTCGAGTAAAATATAAATATTTAGTTTTAGCGCAAAAAGTAAAAACTTTTTGTTCTGCTGTTCATTTTTTTAAAAATTGACGATTCTGTTTTGTGTTTTAAATCACATTCTACCGAATCACTGCCCATTGGTGAGTAATTTGTTATGCCTTATTTCAGTTTTAAATATTATCTAAAATATTGAGGAAGATAAAAGTAAATAAAAATTGTGGCATTGCAGACAAATTTTTAGATTAAAGAAAATAAATAATTTAATAAAAAAAATTGTCTGCAATGCCACAATTTTCATTTACTTATATATATTCACAGACCCTATATTTCTCCATTGAGGAAGATAATCTTGTAAAAACGCACCATCATGTACCTTGGATCGGCTAGAACTGATGGACAGTTGTGGTTCCAAGTGGACCTTTCTAGCTTTAACGTTAACTATTATTGTTAAACGTTTACTAATATTGAGAGTAAAATCAAATTTACATACCTAATTTTTTTGCCTATTAATTTTAATTTATAAATTTCATAATGTAACTTTTTGTAGACATGTATACAAATAAATCCCATATTCAAGACCGCTATTCAGTGGGAAAAAATTTGGAAAAAATCAGTTTGGCAGCATTTCTGTGAATTTAAGCTACTCTTATTGAAGAATAGAAGATGAACTAGGCTCCAGATATCCAAATTTAGTAAATTGAACCAAAAATAAGTACCGTACAAAGATGTCAAAGTATAGAATTGTGTCAAGTTCAACTTCAAAGTAGGAAGATATAATGGAAAAACTTGATTTAGGTGTTCCAAAACTTCAACTGGATTTTCATTGTGAATTTTGCAACAGAAGTTTCAACACAAAAAGAGGTTTGAATATCCACAAAAGAAAAATGCACTTCTCCTCTAGTACATGTTTTATATCTTCAACGCCTGATAGTTCCACGGAATCGAATGAAATTGAAAACGAGTCTTCTAATCGACTTAATAATCATTTGGCAAATCACAAACTCAATCTATATATTGCTAAAAGGATACCCAAATGGCCAGAGTGAGTGCTGCTGAACCTTTGAGTAAATCAATTGACAATTGTATCATTTCCAACTCTACAGAAGCATGAGAAAATCTACTTTCTTTCGCATACAAGTCCTTCTGCCTTCCACCAATCAATCAAAATTGAAAAGAATCTCTAACAACAATCATCAAGAGAAACATCGAGAGTCCCAATCTTCTGCCAAATACAACAATTACTAATCCTTCAACATTGAAATATAATCTCTCTAAACGTATAGTCAACAAAGTTTCTGATGGTGATCTCACATCTGCTATTCGTATTTTGAGGTGTACTGACACAATAGCTACTTTTGAAGAAACAACCTTGTTGGAGCTCAAATCAAAACATCCAGCTGACACGGAATTTATATATACAGGAAGTGACATCTTTAACCCTTTGAAAGTTAACGAAATTGAAGTTTTGAATGCAGTGAAGTCATTTCGTACTGGATCTGCAGGAGGTCTAGATTCTTTGAGACCATCGCATCTTCAAGATTTGTTGTCTAAAAGTTCTGGATCTATGGGCGAGAAACTTCTTCGGTCTTTAATCAACCTCTGCAATTTTATGCTCAGCGGTAAAGTTAACCGAGATGTGATACCAATCCTATACGGAGCATCATTGATAGCACTTGCGGTGGCATCAGACCAATAGCCGTCGGTACTACTTTTAGACGTCTTGTTTCCAAATTAGCATGTTCACGAATCAAGGAATCATTAGGTAATTCTTTCCGTCCCATACAATTTGGTTTTGGTACTCCAGGAGGATGCGAAGCCGTCGCCCATGCAGCACGACGTTTTGTAAATCAACATCCAGACTCTTCTTCTACTGTATTTCTGAAAATTGATTTTGAAAATGCTTTTAATATGATTCAGAGAAATATTCTATTAGAAAGAGTCAAAGATACGATCCCAAATCTCTTTCCCTTCATACGTCGATGTTATGAGAAGCCAAGTTTTTTGAATTTTGGAAACAACGTAATTTATTCGGAAAGAGGCATTCAACAAGGAGATCCATTGGGCCCCGCTCTCTTTTGTTTATGCATCGAGAACCTAACAAGATCGATTGAAGCTGAATTTTATTGTTGGTATCTTGATGATGGCCCCATGGGTGGCAATGCAGATTTGGTTCTAGAACAGTTCCAAAAAATTATTTCGTTTTCCAATGAAGTCGGCATCCAATTAAATTTAAAAAAATGCGAACTTTTGTTTTTGAACGAACACACAGATAACATTTCAAAGAAATTCAATTATTTAGCTCCTGGCATTGAAATTATGGACAGAAACAATTGGACCCTCCTTGGTGCTCCACTTTCGGATGAATCTTTGACAGAATGCATAAACCAAAAAACAAATTCCCTCATGTTGATGGAATCACGCATCGATAAAATTCCTAATCATATTGGATATTTTCTCCTGAATAATTGTTTGGCTATACCCAAATTGATGTATACCCTGAGATGTTGTGCAACATGGCGCTGCATGGAGGAACTCATTCATTTTGATTCAACACTCCGTGAGATTCTGGAGCAGATAACCAATAACCATTTCAACGATCTACCATGGCTCCAAGTAACGCTTCCCGTGAATAAAGGTGGTCTAGGAATCCGTCAAACATCTTCACTCGCTTTACCAGCTTTCCTTTTTTCATTCAACAGCGTCCAACATTTGATTGACCAGATTTTACCTAATTACTTCACCAATTCAGCAGAATCTTTCTACATAGAATGCGAATCTATTTGGCTCTCGAAAACAGGTATCTCTACACCTAGTGTTGAACTCCGGGGATATTCCTCTTATCGAATCTTCATCTACAGAACTCCTTGAGTCAGCTGCTAACTCTCAATTCGAAAAGCCTCATCTCAAGGCAGTATGCACTAAGGAATCTGGAGCTTGGCTTAACGCCCTTCCTGTTGCATTCCTTGAAACGTTATTTGATAATGAATCCTTCAGGATTTCTGTTGGTCTACGTTTGGGTTGTTCGATTTGTGTTAGCCATACATGCAGATGTGGATCCAACGTCAATGATAAAGGTATTCATGGTTTGAGTTGTAAATATAGTTCGGGACGTTTCTCACGACACTCCACTGTTAACGATTTAATTAAACGTGCTTTATCAACTGCTGACATTCCTTCTGTTTTGGAACCCTTAGGAATAATTCGTGACGATGGTAAACGTCCAGATGGGATGTCTCTCATTCCTTGGAGCCATGGAAAACCACTAGTTTGGGACTTCACCTGTGCAGACACTGTTGCTCCTTCACATATTGATTTAACATCAAAGACTGTTGGTGGTGCTGCAAATTCTGCTGAAAAATTGAAGTTTGAAAAATATTCCAGTTTGATTGGATAATTTTTATCCAATACCTATTGAAACCTACGGTTCTTTTGGTAAATATGCATTGGAATTTTTCAAAATTATCGGTCGTAAGCTCATTGATAAAACTAATGATCCTAGAGCGAGGACTTTCCTGTTTCAACGTATAAGTATTGCAATCCAGAGAGGAAACGCTGCATCTGTCCTGGGTTCTATACCTACTTCTAAAAGTTTGGATGAAATTTTTATCCGTCCTCCAGGATTGAGAATTTTGAGCAATTCCTCAATTATTTCTACAGTCCCACTTCTTTCTTCTTCACCATCAAGGCAAATAGAAGAAGTGAACTCTGACGAAATGGAAGACACATCTAGAAGAAAAACTTTGAAGAAAAATCATTTGTTTTTCTCTTCCAAAAAAATAACTTGTTCTGACATATCTCAATCCAACTCAAGTAACTACAATACCATTAGACCACTCGGACTCAATGGGTTGAAGAACATTGGCAACACCTGCTTCATGAATAGTATAATACAATGTTTATCGAACACCAGATGGTTGCTCGAGTATCTGAGAAAAGACGAGCATATGAGGGATATCAACACAAGCATATCAAGCATGAAAGGTGCTCTGATGAAAGCATTTGCGATTGTGATAAAAGAACTTTGGTCAGAAAATTTGTCTGATAGGGTGGTAAATACTGTTTCTTTGAAATGCCAGATACAAATATTCGCACCTCGCTTCATGGGGCACGCTCAACAGGACGCCCAAGAATTTCTCAGATATTTATTGGAAGGTCTTCATGAAGATATCAACAGAGTGATTGAAAAGCCCAAACCTATTTTGATAGAAATTAATGAAACACTGAGCAATCTTGAAAAGGCACAGGAGTCTTGGACAAGATATCTAAGAATGGACAACTCAAAAATGGTTGATAACTTTGTTGGTCAACTAAAATCATCGTTGTTCTGTTCTTCTTGTGGCCATTGTTCTGTCTCTTTTGACCCTTTCTGGGACCTTTCACTTGATATTCCACAGATACCTGGCCAGCTGAGTCTGTCACAATGTTTAGACTTGTTTATTAGAGAAGAAATTTTAGATGGCGAAGAGAAACCAACTTGTTGTAAATGTAAGGAAAGAATAAAATGTACAAAGTCATTATGTATATATATATAAATTCCCCAAAATATTAGTAATTCACTTGAAACGATTTTCGCCTTTGGGGAGATTTATGAGAAAATTAAATGTCAACATTGACTTTCCTCTCAAAGGATTGGATATGAGTATTTATGCAGCAGATAATGTAGCTCAATGTCAATACAACTTGTATGCTGTACCCAACCATAGTGGAACAACTTATAGCGGACACTACACGGCTTACTGTAAGCACCCTTACGCAGGCATATGGCACGAGTACAATGACTCCAGAATATCACCGATATCATCACAATCCATTATAAGTGAAGAAGCATTCGTCCTTTTCTATGAGCAAGAGGACACCAACTAGATTAGCTTTATTATAATTTGAATTGTTTTCTATAATAAAAAGTATTCAATATAAAAAAAAATGTTATATTAATACAATTTTATTTCTTCTTGTAATGAAACAATATAATGTAATTCATGTATGAAAATGTTGTTTTTAATACATATTATCTATCTTTTAGGTACAAGACGTTGATGATCCAAGGTACACTAGGGCGTGATCCATGGTACATTATGTGCTTGTACCATTGATCACATATCAATAAAATATAATTTTTTTTCTATAACTGTGTAATATTTAAATTCTCAAAAATACATAGTATGTAGGAATAATGGTGATATCAGGAGAGACTCTTTCCATTATTATATTTCAAAAAAATGGCTTTTAAAAAAATTATAAAAGTAAATTGTGATCCAAGGTACAACGGTCTCCCCTATAATGTTTCCTTTTTCAACATGAATACCCCACAAGAGGTTTTATCTTGAACAATGGAAGATAGTGACTAACAATCCTCTGATTTTATGACATTCTGTTGATATTTTCAAACAAATCAGTCTCCCCTACTATTCAAATGTCAAATCATATTACCTTCGCGCTGTCAAATGTATGTATTTTAAAATCCAAATATTGTAAGTTTCCTCCTAGTTGATGCAAATGGATATCGAGAATTTCACGTTGACCCCAGGAACGAGGTCGACGGAAATTTTTTGCAATCAACTCGTGTATTAAAATGGCGATTAATGATCTCGAACATTAACGTGCTCTCTTCGCTCTCGCGTTAAAATATCTCGATCATTAATCGCCACCATTAAAACACTAGTTGATTAAATAACTGTTACTCATCATTCATGTCCATCAGATTGTTTGAGGTGGGTCCAACGCACTCTAGATGCAAAAATAAAAATGCTTCCGAAAATTCAAATGTACCAATTTTTCGTCTCCAAACTATGTGATCGTACTCAGAATCATCCCTAGATTTCAAAAACGTAAAAATATACAGGGCGTTCCATTTGAAATTCTCAAATAGAGCGGGTCGATCTGGTGAAACCGAAAGTGATGGGAGAGTATGAAATATTGAAAAAAAATCCAATTCTTGAATCCAGTTGCAGGGGTGCCAAGTTTGGATCTCATAATCTCGAAACTCTGGAAACCATGGCTTATCTAAAGAAAACGTTGATTTCCTATAGTGAAAAGCCTTTTCTCTCTTAAGTGTCCTCTGTATGACTGCCTAAAATCCATCTTATAAAGGGTGATTCAAAAGTACTTTGACAAACTTCAGGAGGTGATTCCTCACAATATTCTAATATCAATTGTTCCATTAAATATATGCCCGGAAACGCTTCGTTTCCAAGATACAGGGTGTTGAAATTTTATTTTTATTTTCGTTTTTTTCAAATAACTTTCGAAATACCGACCTTGATAAAACAAAAATTGGTATTGAGAGGTTTTTTGAGGTGTCGAATCCGAACCTGATGTTATTATTGCTCTTACTAGTAAGGGGCGCCACCTACACGTCTTTTTCTTTTTTGAAGATTCTTAACTTTTTTGAGCGTACTACTAGCACATTTTTCAGTAAAAAAATCAATTCCTCCATCATATCTACGTAAAAAAGCTACCCTTGTTACAAGTCGCTATAAGCAACCGTTTTCTAGATATTTCACACAGTCGATTATTTGGTAATCGATGCGTGTTGAAGTTATTATTATTATTTTGCATTTTTCACAAGAATGCTTGGGAAATGAATTTGACGTTTGAGTAAGCAGTTTTGGTAATTATGGTATGTGACACTCAAACCTTTTGTTGTTTTGTTGAAGTTTCTGTAAGTTTAAAAACACTAATTTTGAGAAAATGAATTATTTAAATTTAGCCGATATGCATTTCGTTTTTGGCCTTGCGGATGGCAATGCGCGCGAAGCAAGACTTATTTACCAGGAGCGATTTCCTAATCGAGTACTGCCTTCAGCTCCAACATTTATCAGTCTCCACCGTCGTTTGGCAGAAACAGATAGCTTCAAGAGGGCAGCTGATATTATTGGAAGACCATGAGCAGTCCGAACCCCAGAATTGGAAGAAGCTCTTTTGAACGCTTTCGAGCAGAATCCAGAAACAAGTACAAGAATAATTGCTGAAGCTCTCAATTCTACTCAGTCCACAGTTTGGAGAATCATGCACGATCAACAATTTTATCCTTACCATATTCAAAGGGTACAAGCTCTTTTGCCACGAGACTTTCCTCAACGCATTACTATGTGTCTGTGGTTTTTGAGAAAATTGGCTGGAAATCCTCAATTTTTAAGATATGTACTCTCCCGAAATGCTATCACAAACTTTCATAAGTTTGGGCTCTGGAAAATCCGCACGCAGTTAGTGAAAGACATTATCATTATCAATTTTCTGTTAATGTATGGGCGGCAATAATTGATAATTACTTGATAGGTCCTTTCTTTCTTCCGTTCCGACTAAATGGCGCAACTTACAGAGACTTTTTAGAAAATGAATTGCCGGGTCTACTCCAGAATGTACCATTAGAAATTCGTATCCGCATGTGGTTTATGCATGATGGGGCTCCGGCCCATTTTAGCGTTGTAGCCAGGGAATTCCCTAACACTGTCTATCCAAATCGATGGATCGGTAGGGGTGTAGAAGAACCTAACCAGGCGTGGGCGCCAAGGTCCCCAGATCTAAACCCGCAAGATTTTTATTTTTGAGGACATTTGAAGTCACTAGTTTATGAAACTCCAGTAGCGAACGAGGAAGATCTAGTAGATGCCTGTGAAACAATAAGAAACTCACCAATAATTTTTGAGTGGGTACGAGATTCAATGACTAGAAGACTGAATGCCTGTATATTCGCTGAAGGTGGACACTTTGAACAATTCATTTGAATAGAATTTAGTTTCCTTTATTTTATTTTATTCTACATATTCAAAATTTCTTGAAATAAAATGTTGATATTTCTTGCAAATTTTATTAAAACAAATACAGATTTTGCACCCTTGATACAAAAATAACTATTTCAAACGAGTAAAAATAAATAGAATAGGTGGCGCCCTCTACATAAAACCAAAACTACTTACTCAAACGTCAAATTTATTTCCTAAGCATGCTTGTGAAAAATGCACAATAATGGTAATAACTTCAACACGCATCGATTATCAAATAATCGACTTGAAATTTTCAAGTCCAAATATCTAGAAAATGGTTGCTTATAGCGACTTGTAACAGGAATAGCTTTTTTACGTAGATATGTTATAGAAATTGATTTTTTCACTGAAAAATGTGCTAGAAGTACGCTCAAAAAAGTTATGGATCTTCAAAAAATGAAAAGACGTGTGGGTGGCGCCTCCTACGAGCAAGAGCAATAATAACATCAGGTTCGAATTCGACTCCTCAAAAAACCTCTCAATACCAATTTTTGTTCAATTAAGGTCAGTATTTCGAAAGTAATTTGAAAAAAAACGAAAATAAAAGTAAAACTTTAACACCCTGTATCTTGGAAACGAAGCGTTATTTGTACAATTCATATTAGAATATTGTGAGGAATCACCTCCTGAAGTTTGTCAAAGTACTTTTGAATCACCCTGTATATGATTCTCAGTACTTTTTTTTCATTTCACCACTTCCATTTATATACATACTCCAAAATTTGACAGGGTGCACAGCACTCCAAAATTTCATATATTCCACTGGTTTTTGTAATTTTTCTGATATTATTTTTTCAGGTAGTCAATCACTTGAGCACCAAATCCCAAAATGACGGAGGGTCCCAGCGACCTGGAGCTGCGTAGGCGGCAGTTCAAGGCGCAGATGTCTACAGTTCACACTCGCAGGCAACAGGCTGTTTGTGTCAGGAGGGCCTGCAAAAGATATGGTACCAAAAGCAATCCCTATGTTATTTTGGACGGTTTGAACATGACGGTGCCGAAAGGATGCATGTAAGTGATTCTGGTGTGAGATAGTTCAATGTGTAGGTACAGTGGAGTGACCAAGTTTGATCAACAACTTTATTTTCCTTTGTGAATTATTATTTCTTGTTGAAAATTGGAAATTATTTTTCAGTTGTTGTTCAGTTCTTCACAGATTTACATACGAAAAAACTGCTTGGGAACAAATTCAACGATTTTCTCGCATTTCTTGAATTATTCCCCTATACTTTTTAAATACCTGGAATTTGGCTTCCTTTATAATATCAACACTTGCAACGTTGAGGGCACTCCGCTCCACGTCGTGCCCTCAAACTCGTTGCGCGTGCTTTACAGGCTCACTTATACACTTGTATCATAATATACTAGTATGAATCCCTTTAACACAAAGTACCTGCGCCCTTTACCGAGTACAAAATTGAGCCAAAGACAGACACAAATAAAAAAAAAGGAAGCATACAAACTCAGGCACAAACACACACCCCACACCACATTGTCCAACAATGGCCCCATTTTCCGTTGTCTTTCATTAGATTGATGTAATTGTTTGAAGATTTTTAGTGTTTGAATAATAAATTATCTTCCAGATATGGATTACTTGGTGCAAGCGGTTGCGGTAAAACGACATTGCTCAACTGCATCGTGGGAAGAAAGAGGCTCAATTCAGGTGAACTTTGGGTCCTTGGAGGTACTCCAGGTTCAAGAGGCAGTGGGGTTCCAGGACCAAGAGTTGGATATATGCCTCAGGTGAGTTTATAAACTTATGGGAAGGTCGGACGACTTTTTTGAATTCACGAAGTTGTACTACCAACCATAACGATGCACAAGAGAATATCGAGTCATTTATTTTATCCAAGAACCAAGCTGTTTATACAACGAAACGTTGGCAGCGTTCTTTTTTCTAACGGGAAAATCAACAAAGCATATTCAAGGACAATAATTCAGCAATAAATATCAGCTAACGACTTCATTTTGTTCAAGTGGTCTTGCCAGCTCATTATACATTAAAATCGCAAATTAATAAATTCCTAGTGGGCATTTTTAGCATATAATAAAACAAATATTCATACACTATGAATAACTATCTTCAGCTGAACCTGATTACACCTGTACATAAACGACTTCAAACAAATTGTGTAATTCTATAAAATTACTCAATATTTTTATTTATGGAAGCTTTTCTCACAAGAATGATTCGAGCTTATTGTAACTATTTTCGCAGATGTCACTTATTTGTGGAATCAATCGAAAATAAGAGCTCGATTCTAGAAATTTCTAACGCACATTTTTCATTGAATGGATTCCATCTGTATGGACATTCTGTTTATATCTATAGAAGTAATCGATCTTTAATTTATTATTTTAATATTTTTATTGATCCAATATTGAATATTTCAACAATAGTTTTACCTTGTAGCATATTTCACCAATATATCCAATATCCAAATGATATTGCTGCAATATCACCAGATGTTAACATCATGTATTCTGTCAATATTGCGTAGGAAATATTAAAACGATATTCTATGTCATTTTTATATTGCCAAGAAAGTATACCAAAATTCATAGGCATTATCTTCCTTTGTACCAATATCGCCACATGTTCAAGTTTTCTCTTGTTTACGAGTTAATGCCAATAATGAACCAATGTTTCCCAATATTCTTATGCTATTGGTGAAGAAGTTGTGGAATTGCTGGTTATTGACTTCCAATATTACACTCAAATTTCGATTAACCAAGTAACATTAATCCAATTTCGACTAATTTTTCATCCCACCAACAATGCTTTCGGAATATTAAAACGATATTTTATGGCAATATTATGCATGATCACCATTAGGAATATATTATAATAAGAATATATCAATATTTTCATGCCAAAATTGGATTATATTTTAATTTCAATTATTACATCAATATGTTATCTAAGTATATTTTTCACGTCAATACTTCTTAATTTTAATTGCTATATTGGGAATATATGGTAATGGAGATATATGAATATATTCATCACCCATGTTGGATTAATTTTGTATATCCAATATTCCCTCAATATTCTCCTCTGACTTTATAGCAATATCCTTAAAGATCAAGTGGCAATGTTCCAATATTAATATAATGGCAATATTGCGTGAAACGTATTCCAATTTGGATTTTTTTTCCCAATATTTTTATCTGACTTCGTAATAATATTACCAATTTTGCATGTTTTTCGGTCAGTATTTCATTTACAATGCAATGCCAATATTTCCACATTGTTATAATATTCTTATTAAATTATTACGCCAAAATAGCCATATTGGGAAAATACTGTTATGGAAATATATCGATATTTTCATGCCAATATAGAAATTATATTTTGACTAACCAATATTCCGTCAATATTTCCCTATGACTTTTTAGCAATATTGTCAAATGTTCTTTTTTTTTGTGTTTAATTAAATGCCTATTTTGGAATATTGAACCAATGTTACACCAAAACAACCAATATCTAAGTGGCATTGCTTCAATATCATCTCATTCATTCTGCCGACATAGCTTTCGAAATATTAAAAACTATATTTCATGGCAATATTGCGCCAATATGGATAAATAAATACCAATGTTTTCATGCCAATATTGGATTTTATTTTGATATCCAATATTACATCCATATTTTTATCCGCTTTGTATTCATGTATTACTGGGGAAGAGTATTCCACTAATATCTTTAAATCCAAGTGACATTGATCTAATATCGGCTATTTTGTTCTACCCCACCAACACTGTCCTCAAAATATTTTTATTTGAAACATTGTAAAGGGAATATACCAATATTTTCAGGGCACTATCGAATTTATTTCGACTACCAATATTTCGTAAATATGTTTCTTTGACTTTGTACCAATATCACCTAATATTCACATTTCAATTGCCATTCGTTTCACAATTATTGAACGAATGGCGTATATTGGCGTCATCCTACTAGTATTTTTTTTATTTACATAAAAAAAAGTCAAAATTTCCAGAATAGCGGGCATAAAATACACTATTATGTTGTTGTTAACTAAGCAATAAAAACACAATAATGAACTAGTGTGACATAATAGTTATTTGTATGCCAAGGCCGCGAAATACCTTTTTAGCGTTCCGAAAGAAAAGTTATCGCCGAGGGCGCTTGCGGCCGAGGCAGGATAATCTTGAGGTCGCTAAAATTTTTCGTGGGCATGGCACACACACTATTTTTCGTGCAATCGTCAAAATTATTAAACTAGATAATCGCAAATAAATATATTATTGCTTTAAAATCAACAGCAATTTAATTTAATTAACAAAGTCACATCGTTGCTATGGAAATGATATGTTTGAATATATACAGAATATTTTGACAGTTATTGACAAAACGCAAATATGTCTGATACTGATAATGATATTTTAGTATCTTCACCCCTCCAGAGCTAAAAAGTATTGTAAACTAGGCGCTTTCCGTTTTTTTTAATACCTGAAAAATAATATATGTAGGTATTTGTTGTTAATTTAAAAATTTATGCTGTATTCAAAAAAAACATATCCGTGTCATTGTCGTATCTAAGAAATGTCAAAGTGACGTTTGGTGACCGTTGCTATGGGTAACGGCCGCGAAATTAAATTTCGCGGACTGTGTTGAGAACGCGAAATACTCATTTCACGTGCGATTGCACAAAAAAATAATCCTTGTCGCTGTCGTATTTTAGAAATGTCAAATTTAATAGTGACGTTTGGTTTGGCAGCCGTTGCTATGGGTAACGGCCGCGAAATAAAATTTCGCGGACTGTGTTGAGAACGCGAAATACTCATTTCGCGTGCGATTGCACGAACAAATAATCCTTGTCGTTGTTGTATTTTAGAAATGTCAAATTTAGAAGTGAGGTTTGGTTTGGCGGCCGTTGCTATGGGTAACGGCCGCGAAAAAAAATTTCTCGGACTGTGTTGAGAACGCGAAATACCTACTACGCGTGCGATTGCACGGAAAAATATACTGGTAGGTTGGCGCCAATACGCCGTCGTATTCCAATATAATATTCATGAGCTACTGCTATTTATTGTTCGATCATACGGAGCGACTTGCCACAAAACATAAACACACGAAAATCTCGAATGGATATCACAAAAATTATATTTTTTCAATGATGGTCAGGAAATAGCCCTTTATGGCGAATTCACGATCCGAGAAACCCTGAAATACTTCGGCTGGATCTCCAATATGACCACCGACGAAGTAGAAGCCAAAGTCGAGTTTTTCATCAATTTCCTCATGCTGCCCGACGCCGACAGACAAGTGAAAAATCTCAGTGGCGGACAACAGAGAAGGGTTTCCTTAGCCGCCACCCTGTTGCACGAACCCGAACTTCTTATTCTCGACGAGCCGACAGTAGGGGTGGATCCCCTTCTCAGGACGAATATTTGGAACCACCTCGTAGAAATAACGAAGCATGGACGGACTACGGTGATTATCACCACGCATTATATCGATGAAACTAGGCAGGCGCATCTGGTAAGCATTCACTTTGTTTATTCAAGTTTTTATACATTGGAAGATCAAGTTAAGTAATTGTGAAAAATGTTACAAAATGGTCTTGGAGGTTTCTTTGATCGGTTTATTTGCGTCTAAATACCTAAAACATCCTCCTCAGCTACTGGGTCTAAGAAGAACAAAGAAACGAAGGGACACAGAACACCCTAACTACACAGAAGCGTAAGTCGCCTTCCTACCCGAACTTTATCTAAGAGCGCTTGTACTATGCTAAGTGGTACATTTGTCAACGTTAAATTCAAACTTCCCGCTGGTTTTATTCGTAATTTGCATTTGAACTGTCATTTTTGATTTAGCTCTTCGCAAGTGATTGTTATGGACTACGGTGATTATCACCACGCATTATATCGATGAAACTAGGCAGGTGCATCTGGTGAGCATTCCCTTTGTTTGTTCAAGTGTTTATACATTGGAAGATCAAGTTAAGTAATTGTGAAAAATGTTACAAAATGTTCTTGGAGGTTTCTTTGATCGGTTTATTTGCGTCCAAATACCTAAAACATCCTCCTCAGTTAATGGGTCTAAGAAGAACAAAGAAACGAAGGAACACAGAACTCCCTAACTACACAGAAGCGTAAGTCGCCTTCCTGCCCAAACTTTATTTAAGAGCGCTTGTGCTATGCTAAGTGGTACATTTGTCAACGTTAAATTCAAACTTCGCGCTGGTTTTATTCGTAATTTGCATTTGAATTGTCCATTTTGATTTCGCTCTTCGCAAGTGATTGTTATGGACTACGGTGATTATCACCAGGCATTATATCGATGAAACTAGGCAGGCGCATCTGGTGAGCATTCATTTTGTTTGTTCAAGTTTTTATACATTGGAAGATCAAGTTAACTAATTATGAAAAATGCAACAAAATGGTCTTGGAGGTTTCTTTGATCGGTTTATTTGCGTCCAAATACCTGAAACATCTTCCTCAGTTACTGGGTCTAAGAAGAACAAAGAAACAAAGGGACACAGGACACCCTTACTACACAGGAGCGTAAGTCGCCTTCCTGCCCAAACTTTATTTAAGAGCGCTTGTGCTATGCTAAGTGGTACATTTGTCAACGTTAAATTCAAACTTACCGCTGGTTTTATTCGTAATTTGCATTTGAACTGTCCATTTTGATTTCGCTCTTCGCAAGTGATTGTTAATGAATCGAGTGACTCTGTATGCTTTGCTTTTTTAAACTTCTTTATTGTTCTTGTGCTATATATTGATTTACTTTGAGTAGCTTTGTAAAATTAGTTATTACTGCAGTTTGTTGAATATGAAGTTACTCTCTTTCTCAGGCTAATAATATTTTATTGTTTGAAATTTGGCAATAGACAAATGAAAACTAAGAAGGAAAAAAAGAAAGAACAGAAAAATATCCATTCTTACTCATTTGTGATTTTTTCCAACAATATTTCATTGTTCTTTGTTAAATCGGGATCCAACGGCGCGTGGAGTGGCACTCCTCGCGCCAAACTTGGCAGTTCACGCGCCGTCGAATAGGACAGGCTTGGCGATCTTCGGTCGGCGCGGTGAGTCCCCGTCGTCTGTCGGTAATTGAACACGGTTCAAAGGAGCTCGGACGATGGCGCTCAACACGTGTATACCGCTCCAATGCGCGGCTAGGCGCGTGGTACTGTCAGTGCCGTGGTAACTTTCACCATGGAGTGGTCGAACGAAGTAGTGTTAGAATTTGCATCCCTCTATGAAGCCGAGCCGATTATTTGGAACCCACGGGATCCAAACCATAAAAACAGGAATTTAATTCATGTTCATCTTTTCGTGCAATTAAACTAGATTATTAAATTTTTTACCACAAACACTGTCGGCGCACAACAGACTACAACCGCTGCGTGTCCATGTCTGAAACCGCGATCCTACATACGCCGTGGGAACGGCCCGACACATTTCGTTGCGCCAACTTTGACACTCAACCCCCGATCCAGGATTGCCACTCCACGCGCCGTTGGATCCCGGCTTTACAGTCAGTTTTCTTAAACCTGTGGGTTCTCCGGATAATCAATTTTCTAATGTATCACAAGTGAGAAGGAAACCCAGAATATATTTTCCAATCGAATCCATAACCAAACTGAAACGAATGCTGAAATTAGGTGGGCCTAGAACTTCATTTAATTCAAACTTGTCACTCAAAAGTGACAGATATAGCAGAGAAGGAAGGTCACGAAAATTCGTCACTTGAAGATCAAAGTTCTGCCTTTTATTTACGGTTCTGTGAAGCTAGGGTGTTCTGTGGCAGGGAACTTGAAAGTTTTTGAAATTGGGGAAATTGTTGTCGGGTATCATGGATCAGTTGCATATAACTGTTTATGAATCCTGTGTCAAGAATGGGGTTTTTCAATATTATTTTGTTGCTGATCGTCTTAGAGGGTGGATTAAATGAAATGTATTCTATTCAAGTCTATATACTCGAAATATACAAATTAAGAATGGTTTTTAAGGTAATAATTCAAGGTGGCGGACGAGTTGAGGGTATGGTCCGATTCACTTCGCCGATTTTGCATAAATATAGGAAACTAACTCATGTAATATATATATATATATATATATATATATATATATATATATATATATATATAACACTAAAAATTACAATATAAACTCTGAATAGAATCAAAACCATTACCATTACAAATCTTCTTCAAGGAAATCTATCACAGCTTGAATATTTTCGTTTTCGTACGAAAATCTTAAAATAACGAAATTTTTTAATTCAATAAAATCTTAAAATTTCAGTTCAGGAAGTGTTTATCGAAAGTTGAGGAAAGGATAAATCATCAACCCACTGTATAACATGAATGAATGGTGAAAGTTGAAATAAAGGTAATAAGGTGCAAATGGCTAATTACAAAATCTGAAAAACGCTCTTTTTTGTGTTAAGTGAGCCTTAAAACATGACTGGTGTCAAGGATATCCATTATTTCAAACATAAATCATCATTATTCATTATTTGTTTACAATAAGTGATTTTACACTCACATGCAGTTTTATATTGATATTCGACGATTATTCTAAATTAAAAGTTGCTTATACACTAGAAACTACTTAAGTATTACAGATTTTTTTTCTGTATTTACAAAATACACGGGAAACACTTTGTGATGTTTTTCACGATTTTCTGGAAATCATTAGATTGAATGAAAATAATTTGCTCATATCGGTAACATAGTTTTTTGATCGGAACATTTTTTTTAGTTTTTTAATGACAGATTGTCGATTGCGGGATATTTTGTCGCAAATATGAGAAATAAATTTACATGCAGAATCGGGCATTCTACTGTATTTTCATGTCATACAAACTTGGAGTTGTTGTTTTTTTACTATAAACGATATTTTGAGCGGGGATCAATTATGATTTCAAAAATTAAAAGATCACGAATGATGCCATATTTTCTTTGTTGTCGAAGGTTTTCAGAGATATAAATGAAGGTAAGTCAGCTGCGTTAATGTTTTGTAGACTTTGGCCTGCATTTATCACAGAATTCTGCTGGACGAGCTCCAATATTATGTCTTCAGAGCAACAGCCGCAGAGGTTCCAATCATATATCTTGTATTGAAGCAACCCAATGCGTTGTACTACAGGTTTCAATACTGGGCCCCATACATACCCGAAACTTGGTTGTTTTCGATATATAAAAAAGACATTAACATTCTGTAGCAACCTTTCTGCCACATATTTAAATCCAATCAACATTGATAATGTAACTAAATCAAAATTCCACAGAACTGTGCAAGAAACTGTCCCCCGGATGCACTGCCATTAGGGTTATATCGTGTGTCCCAACAGTGCGTATTTGCTCGATATATCGATAATGCTAATGCTAATATATGAAAAAAGTATTACATAAAAGTTAAACGGCACCAGAAAGGCCACGTTTTGAAAATGGTTCCAGATGCACAGAGTGTTGCATTTTTCCGTAATAGCAAAAAAAATTTAAATGGAAAAAACCAGTTTATTTTTCTGTCATTGAAATGGGCCCTTCGTTCCCTAAAAATAGGGAGTGATGCAGGCTCTGAATGAAATAACTGTAACTAAGCTGTTTTTTTCAAAGATCTGAATTTTGTCTGGTGAAGTGACGTAGAGAACACCAAAGTAGCGTGTCTGATCATTATTTATGTTCACACAGGGTGCTTCAAATGTTACTTTCATTTTCCTCCACTTCGATTTCAGTTTATGTGATTTTTTCAAATGGAACATTCTGTGCATTTGTCTTCGCATTCTACATGAAATTACCTATCCGAGGATACCAATATGTTATATGTTATTCCTAACAGTTCTTCGATTATTTGTGTTTTTCAAATTATTTTTACAGAATTAAAAAAATATTTTTTTAATTTTTTAAATTTAAAACAAAAGGAACAACAATAATCACTTTTGAATGTCTTCCACCCTGTTCAATACATTTTCTGATCAGGACTATGAGAGATCTTTATTATCCGTGTTTTTGTGGTATGCTTTGCAAACAGTGAAAACAGAAGTTGGCTATGGTTTTAAATATCGCCAGAAACTAAATAATAAATTGTCACATTTGTTGACAGCCTGTTGTGTGATTTGATTGAAAATTGGGTTTATTCATTATGAATTATACAAAGGAATGTGAAGAAAATTGTTTGTTGGCTTCCCGTGTGTATGCTGCAAGATATCCTGATAGAAGGCATCCACAAGTGAAAAGATTTGAAATATAGAAGGAACGATATTTGAGAGAACAGGCCACATCGAATACGAAAAAAAGAGTCATGCTAAAACAATATTGACTAATGAAAACCAATTAGTTATTAGTCTTGCAGTGGTAGAAAATCCTGAGTTGAATCTTAGGGAAATATGTAGAGATTTAGAGATATCGAAATCTTCAGTTGCCAGGAGTTTAAAATCTAACAAATTTCACCCTTACCATGTGCAATTGCATCAGGAGTTGATAGAAGCAGATTTTTTGAAGAGAGTGCAGTTTTGTCTGACGATGCAAAATAAAATTACGGAAAATGCAAGATTTCTGAAGAGCATTATGTTCACCGACGAAAGTACCTTCCTTAGGATTCGTTAATAGGCACAACTATCATTATTATATTACCGAAAATCCGCATGAACTTCATGTTAACGATTATCAACATATATGGAGCCTTAAATGTATGGGGTGGTATTGTGGATAATTATGGTGCCGGATCATATTTTTTCGAACGAAAATGGAATGGACAAGAGTTTCTTCGATTTCTCAGATAATATTTTGCCAGGTTGATCGAACACCTACCTTATCACATAAAAAATGAAATGTGGTTTCAGCTAGATGGGACACCAGCACATTTTTTGGAAGAAGTACCAGAGGAGTTGGATGTAATGTTTCCTGATAAGTGGATAGGACAAGAAGGACCTATTCCTCGGCCGCTGAGGTTGCCAGACCTACACGGATTTTTATCTTAGGGAACAATAAAATCGGAGGTTTATCGAACTGCCGCTACTGCCATTTCCAAATTCATATCTGAATGATCGCAATCGAATGGTTTGCAATGAGGTTGAGATACATAATCATTGGAATGTATGAAAAAATTAGATTGCTGTTCACTTCTTTCTTATGAATCATCGTGTCTTTTATTTTCTTTGTGGCTTTGTGGAAGTTTCTGCATACTTCCAGACAATAACATCCTTTTTGGAACAGCAGAAGATTTGAGACATTTCCTTCTCTTGACACACAATAATTCAGAAGAAAGGTCTCTTTCGTAATCATCCGACTCAAAATGAACACTACACACACACTTCATAACTGAGGCCTCCAATTCCCAATTCTCCAGCCAAATTATTTTGATTATTTCGTCCCTAGGAAACGGTTGAAATATAATGTCTTCATTTATACCGGATACATTGGAACAGTTTGAGAAAACACATTTGTTCATTTCCAGGCATCTTATGATTTTAAACCTAAAAAATATTTCACCTTCATTTTAAATCATTTCGAATTTCATTTCGCCAATTTACAATTATGATCTTCAAAGATATAAGGGTTTGAATCATTATTAATTATTGACTCAAAATTCAAATTCAATTTTTCAAAATCTTCAAGCGGTAAATCAAAACAAACTTTTTGTACTAACCGTTTATAAATTCACAAAATAATTCATAAAATATTCAATTTCCACCCATTAATTCGTGAAAGTCTATTCAGCATTTCCAGTTGACTTATTAATGACATAAACAACTTTTTCTAATTTTGACATTTTAAGTGACCCTTTTCAAAACTCGTTGACGTTATCAAATGTTTTACTTTTCATCACCAGTAAATAAAAATTTTCGCAACTGGCGATGAAAAGTAAATTTCACCACCAGTTGCAGAAAATACAGGAATAAAATTTGTTATAATTTTGAGGCTAAACTACTTGAAGTACTTCTTCATTGTTATTATATTTACTGTGCATATTATGAAAATTAAATTTTATTCGATTACAATACATAATAGGTATGGTAAAAACTAATTATAAATATTAATAACATAATTTGAACAATTGCTTATATTGACCCCAGCTGACAACGTAGTTGTAGCATTAATTTCCGTTTTTTCCATGGAAGTCTATCCAAGGATGAGAACACGCTTTTAACTCACTAAAAAGTTAAAAATAATTTTAATATTCAATGATTATGCCAAAAAGCGTGGGGTGCTTTGTCTAAATCAATTAAAATAGTCCAAGATCCCAGAGCCGGCAAACCTACGTCATTTTAGCAAAGCTGAAATTTCGAGCATGAGTAGTGTGATATGTAGTTAAGAACATATGCATACTTGCTAGCTTGAAAGAGGGGCGCTTTTACGGGTAGCAGGTATAAAAAATACATGAAAATCTTTCTCACTTACATTGAGGTATGGTAATGCGTTTGACAATGAATATCGTCCAGTTGGCCAAGCGGTCTAGGACTCTGATATCAAAAACTGGCGAGGGTTCAAATCCCCGATTTTTTTTGTCCCCATCGAAATTGAGAAATGATTTGTTTTTGTTCATTACAATATTCATCCCTAAACTAAATCATGTCTCAATTTCGAAGTGAAAAATAAAAAAAAATCGTCAGGCGTGGGGGATTTGAACTAACCGGATATTAATTGCCAAACTCATTACCATACTTCAATGAAGTAAGAAAGTTTTTTGTGTACTTTTGTTCCTGATACCTGTGAAAGGGCCCCGCTTTCAAGCAAGCAAGTAAGCATACGTTCTCAACTACATATCACATTATCCATACTTGAAATTTCAACTTTGCTGAAAATGAGGTAGGTTTGCCGGCTCTGGGATCTTACTCTAAATGTATTATGTTTTCCAAAGATACGTAACCAAAAAGCACTCCATGCTTTTCGGCATAGTCGTTGAATATTAAAATTATTTTTCAACTTTTAGTGCGTTAAAAGCGTGTTCTTCAGTTTCTTTAAATATATATTTTTTATAAACTTGAATTAAAAAGGATCACAGAAAAAATATTGTGTGAAACACGTTGGGAAATGAGAAATTCGCATATTACGAAAAATAGTGCTTTTCCCAACTGGTTGCACAAATAACTATTTTCGCACAAAAGTTGAAAATATTTTTATTTTCACGCCTAGTTCTCACAATAACCTTGACCTTGCCCCGCAGCTACGTAATTTTTCTGCCAACAGGCGCTTATGGGCATTTCGCCTTCTTTCTATATCTTCTTGCGGCTGAAAAATTGAAGTGGACTGTGGATAACAAGGACGGTTTCACCCAAAAGCGTTTTTTATTTTCAGTTCGAAGAAGCACAAAACCAGCAGACATGATGAAAAAATCATTTCGTTTTTCTCTTTCAGCATGAAAACGCCACATATTTTCACCGTTTATAGATTTCTGATGAAGAAAATTAATTCTAGGAGAGGACGACCCGAAACAAAGCCAAAACTTTTGTTGTCATTTTGTCTCTTGGCAGTGTGGACACAAGTTTTAATTTTGTTTTGTTTTCAGGAAGTTGCTCATTCGTCGTGTTTCTGTTTTGTTGAATGTTTTTGTTTTGTCGGTTTGATGTGGACCCGGCATTAGAGGTTATTCGTTCCTGAATGGCGAAAATTTTGGAGGTAAATTAGGTATTAATTTGTCTAGCAACCATTTTTTCATAATTTTTTGAGTCCGGCATCGAAGAGCGGCGATTATCATGACGATATGAACTCGGAAAATTACTAGAAAATGGTTGCGAGACAAACCATTACATTTGTTTGAAGGTTGTAGACGATGTGGTGACTTGATTACTATCGTTTCGGACGTCCATCGTCTTAATGGATTTAAAAGGTTTTCACGACGTTTCGAATGCTTGTATCTGCAATCGTCTTGAGGTGAAGTATTCAGTATTCTCCTGAAGACTGGGAGACGTCTAGCAGACGAACCAAAGTCTTATCGCCCCATCAGTCTCACCTCCTTTCTCCTAAAAACAATGGAGAAAATTATAGACTGTTATATAAGAAGTGAAATCCTTTTGGACAGACAGCTTCACAAAAACCAATTCGCCTATCAAGCAGGCAAATCAACGATTAATGCTCCACAATGCTCAGTTGAAAGCATTGAAAAGACATACTTGGCCAAAGAAATGGCTGTATGTGCATTCAAAGATATAGAGGGTGCTTTCGATAACACCTCACATGACTCCATCATCAGATCGTTAGAAGAAAGAAATATAAATACCTCACTGATCAGATGGATACATGCAATGCTGAAAATCAGAATCATTGTTTCTGCTCTCGGAGAGGAAACGGTCAGATTTACATCGGAACAAGGTCGTCTCCAAGGTGGGGTTCTATCGCCTTTGCTGTGGTCACTGACCGCGGATAATCTGATAGTGAAGCTACATGAATCTGGAATTACGACTCAAGGTTACGCCGATGACCTGGTCGTCACTTTTAGGGGCAAACATGACGGGATAATATCCAAACGCATGCAGACAGCCCTAAATATAATCAGAAGCTGGCAACCCATGTTCACCTATGCCTCAATAGTATGGTGGCCAAAAACCCAACAGCAGCGGTAAGCCTGTCTGGGAATCACAGGGGAAATAACAAACATTCTGGACCCCATATAGAATCCAGAATGAATTGAACTTCGCTGGACATTTCTAATTATCATATCATTACTTGTTTATTTCATGATTAATAAAGACCTTTATTATGATTATTATATTCACGTGCCCCACTGCAGCACTAGAGGTAATGCTGAATCTTCCGCCACTGCACTTGTGTGTAATGAAAGAAGCGGCAAAAAGTGCCTTCAGACTGCACCAGGCATCAAACTTGAAGGCTGTAAATCTGATTAGACATCTGAAGAATCTGGAAAATATTCCCCTAGAATCCAGGTACAAGCCATCAGATATTATGCCAGCTAGGCGACTTCGAAGTGAATTATGAAGTGGTTATAAACAACCACCATATATTCACAACGAACGGGCTTCAACTAGAAAGGAATGAATCAGTATGGTATACTAATGGTTCCAAAGTGGACGAAAGGGCTGTAACGGGTCCTAATTTTAGGCTCTCAAAATCCCTAGGCAAACTCCCAACAAATTTTCAAGCAGAAACCCGTGCTATAGAAATTTGCGGCCAAGAATGCCTTGAAAGGTGCTTCAGGGGGACAAAGATCTATATCCTATCAGACAGCCAAGCAGCACTAAAAGCTCTAAAATCACACACTTGTGAGTCTAGACAAATTCTCCCTAAGACAACTGATGTCAGGTCACAAGGGAATCAAAGGCAATGAAGAAGCGGACAGCTTCGCCAAGGAAGCTGATGGGAAGCTGACTAAATTAAAACCCACCGGAATAAGGTTCCAGGTCAAAGACAAGCGCAAATTCTTTTGAGCCCATCGTCAAAGGAAGCTGAACAGCTTCTCGAGACTTGAAACAGGTAACGGGACTGCTCATTGGACATTGTCCTCTGAGGTATCACCTCAAAAACCTGCTTTGCGACTGCCAAGTGCTGTTTTGCAAAAGGCTTAAGTTCCTCGAACGGGTTTCACTAACGCGCTCAGACATCAGGAACATAGCTCCCAGGAAACTGATGAGCCTCACAAGGAGTCTCAGAATCCCCGGTCTTGAATAGATGAAGCGTAATGTACAAAAGACCTTACAGGTCGAGGTACGGAGAGGCTGAAGAGTCATATCGACCCCCCTACGATCTACAATCTAGTGATGATATTGGTTTAGTGATCTTATTTAAACTGTTTCAATTTGCTCCATTTTTCGCATATTTATTTATATTCTAACGCTTTGTCCATACGAATTGTAAAGCATTTTTTATTTAACAGATTTGATATTCCATTGTTGAATCACGTTTACTCCAATAGTGACGTCATTCAAAACTGTGACGGAAGTCTGTTACTTATTGGTGATCTTCCAGTCTGACGACTACATGCAAACGACTACTGCAGCAACTATCTATTTTTTTCTACTTCACAGATCGGACTGATGCGCGGTGGCTACTTCTTAGCCGAAGAATCTCCAGAAAGACTGATTTCTCAGTTCAATGCCGTCAGCTTGGAAGATGTCTTCCTCAAACTGAGCGTCATCCAGAACATGGGCAAGAGGCGAAGGTCCAGCATCCTACAGGGGGTCACGGAGACCATTCGCGTTCCCGAACTGCCCGGCGGAGCTGTCAACGATGCCGCGGTGCTGGATGATGAAGTCGGGGAGATATCTGGGGAGTTTGGAGATAACATATCCATGACCAGCAGGGCGAGTAGTGAGTGGTTTCTTTCTACGAATTGAAAAACGACTCGAAATGGGTGGTCGCTTGAAATTTGGGAAATTATTCCGATAATCCTAAGCACGTGTCAAAGAAATATCTGGATTTTTCTTTGTTAAAAGATACTGTTTGTATTTTTTTTATTCTTGACATGGACCTCTTTATTTTGTAAACATAATATTATTCTCTCTGAGGGTATGAGCAGGGGTAAACAATTAGAAGGGACTGGTAGATAAGTGTGTATGGTCTTGATATGTTGCCATGCATACACACCTTGCCTTGCTCCTAGTGCCTTGCATGCCCCCAGGTAGCAGCAATACATTTGTCCTAGAATATCTTTTAAACCAATGAAAGAATTGGGTCGCGTCTTCTACTTTCAGTGTATTAAAACAACCACGTTAATGTTTGAGCTGAATTTTGCTTTGTTACTTTCTTGGTTTTGCTCGAGTGCTACCAGAACAAGTCGAACAAAAATTTGGCTTCTGATAATTTTAGGGGGAGGGGCATGGCGTTTTGCCTGTTATTATTATCTTGGGTACACTCTCATGGTATAGATCCAGTTCTTTGTATAAGAGACCGTCTTTTCTTTGAATGTTATAGTGCATACTAATGATAGTTACTTCTCTGATTAGTGGACTTTTAGACTGAACGAATTTGTAAAATTTGACAATTTTTCTATAGAGTTCGAAACGGCTAGGATATTTGCACATTCTCTGAAAGCATCCAGCCGGGAGTACCTGTCACTGTTCGTGATTACATGAAGTGACTTAATTTGTACACCGTACATTCTCTGAAGGGAGGGAGGTAGCTTGTTTTTCGTAATAAGGTTTGAGTTTCTTGAGGTGCATACTTTTAAATGCTGCCGATGAGACTCTTTGTAACTCCAAGCTCCAAGCATGATTATATATGTTCAACCATCTAACCAGGTGTACTATGAGGTATCTCACAGACTCCAAATCAATCAGCTCTCCTGTGAACTCGGTTTGGTCAGGAATTGCATTACTAGATTTTTTACAGTCTCTAATTTTATGTCTACTTGCGCATTTGGTAGTTGCGGCATTGCATAGTGTCTCTATCGTTCCTGTTCAATATTCTCACGTTTCTTCGATGATAGCTAGTTAATTTTTTGGTTGTTACCACCATATGTAGAGCGGAGATCATTTAATTGCTGATCTATATTCTTTCACTTAACTTCCATTTTGTGTCTCTTAGTTCTTGTAGTATTTCGATAGTATCTTGAGCCTTATTCATTCCCCTGAGCACAAATGCGCTTGTTTCGTCAGCTGCAATGGTGTGGGTGTGAGTTTGGATCTTTCCATCGTGTCTTTCAATATTCCATAATCTTCTACGTTTTTGGTGGTGAATAAAGTAGTCCGGTAGTTGAACGTAATTGCGAATCTCTCCTTGAGTTTAAATTAAAATAAAAAATAAAAATAAATAGAAATTTAAATAAAAGATTAATAAAAAATAATAAATAAAAATAAAAATAATAATTAAATAATAATATTAATAGTAATAAAATATTAAATAAATAATAATATTAAAAAAATTTTAAAATAATAAAATATTAAATAGGGGGAAAATTAAATATATATAATAATATAAATAATAAATAAAAAAATAAATATGTAATAAATATTAATAAAAAATTTATGTAAATAATAAATAATAAAATAATAAATTAAAAATAAAAAATTATAATAAAAAAAAATAAATGTAAAAAAATAATAGTAAAAAATAAAATAATAAAATAATAAATAAAAAAAATAATATTAATATAAAATATATAAAATAATAAATAAAATAATAAATATGAAAATAATTGTAAATAATATAAATAAAATAATAATAAATTAAAATAATAAATATAAAATAATAAATAAAAAAAATAATGTAATATAAATATAAAAAATTTTAATAAAAATTGTATAAAAATAAATAAATATAAAAAAAATATAAAAATAAATATAAAATATAATATTCCGGGGTTTGGTTTGGATTCTTGTGCTGGGATGGCAGATGGGATCTATTGCGATTCGCCCGGTCCTTTTTGTCTTTCTGCACCATTCTCTTTTCAATCTTTTGGTTTTGGTCTGTTTAAATTTTTCAATCTTTCGTGTGCTTCCCCAAAAAGCAATGAAACAATGAAGATATTTTTGTTGTTCAAAAAGGGGTTTTGCCCTTCTGAGATGTCTCTGTTCAAAATGCTCTGGTTTTTTCAAGGGAAAATTTTATCACAGTTTTTTTCTGGTTCGTATATGAACGAGTATTTTGTGGACCACTGGGTCCTTGAAAGATTTTCTCTGGAAAAGAGTTGCATCTTGTTTTAACCGTTCAAAAAAAAATATTTGTGTTTAAATTAAACCTGGGCAATATGAACTTCAACTGAGTTCAGAATATGTCCTGAGCAGGGCACCAATCTTGCAAATAAATTTTTCTTCAAAACTCTATTCTGGTCACCTTCAAATTTGCCCGCTATATTTCCAGAATTATCATAGGACTGACCTCTGATATTTCGTATATCTAAACCATTAAGAAATATGAATAATAAGGTCTAACTATTTTATCGACAGTTACATACGCAATTCTGAAATCTAGAGCTTGTGGGCGGAATAGTAATTATTTTATGATGGAAAATTACAAATTATGCGCCACCCTCTGGTCGCTTGCGCCCTTGGCAAATGCCACCTTCGCCACACCCTCAGTCCAGTTCTGGACTGAGACACAATAAATAAAAACCGCTAGTTTATTCCATTCCATTTTTTTTCAATTAGGGAGGGTATCCATCGCTCCTGAGCCTTCAATCGAAATCATCCAACCTGATCTACCTCCAGACGAAAAACCCCAAATTTCGATAAGGGAATACTTCAAAATAATGGAATGGAACCATATGAAGGCTCTCGTTTGGAAGAACTTCCTGTGGATGTGGAGGAATATACCTGTTATGATGTTTATCATTGGACTTCCCATAGGTGAGAATATTTTATTTCAAATTCAGTAAATTGAATCGTGAAAAACTGTGTTGTTATTCGGTATTATCTGACCTCCACATGTTTACAACGTACTAAAAACGTTTTCACGAAATTTTCGAGAGAGGACAAATCAGGTTATCGTGCAGTCCTCATTTGACCACTTGAATAAAACACGTTTGCTGGTTTCAATTTGTGTGTATCATAATGCAGGGTACAATTATTTTCGCATGGTTCCAATAAAATGAAAAGACCATTTCAGCATTCAATTTTTGATTATTTGGATGATGAACTATTTCCGCATAACACTACTCACCAAATGAGGAATATTTACTTATTCTGTAGATTTCTAGGATATCTACAGGTTGTGATGGTTGCGATCAGCCAAGTTATTTCAACGTAACAATGTGTGATACCCTTGACTGAAGCAACGCGACAATAAAAGTGAACGACTGTTTTATTTCGTCCGCTATCAAATTGGAAGGCAGGAATGCGAGATGAGTTCCCACAAGGAAATAAAAACCTCGTAAATTATTTGATATGATAACACCAACCATCCAAATGTCTCATGAATATGTTACATTGACAGCGACGACCTAACAGTTAAAACAGACCGAACATAATTACGACAAAACATTTATTTGTATCACTATTGAGCTCCACGCCGCGATAGATAAATAACGATTCTTCGACAGCTGGGATGCACTATTAACGCGTAAAGAATGCGACTGAAATATACCGCGGTGGAAATTAATGTCCGAAGTTGTAATTCATTACTGTGGGAACACCGCCGATATTCAAGACCGAAAAGGGGTCATAGTGGGGAGATTCTATATAAGACCGAAGACAAAAGCAAACAGGGTTCAATCAGAAAGCAGATATATCAGATCAGAGTCAGAAAAAGAGTTCAGTTTTAGTAAAAGCCTTCAGAGTATGAAGCGCATTAGAGTAGAATCAACGTTCATCTAGTGAAGTTGTATAGCTATCTTCTGATACGAAGTAAGTGTAGACTTCGTAAATTATTCATAAAGTAGCCAATTTATCAAAAGTATGCAGAAAATAGTGGAAGTGTAAACAACCGAAATTATCTCAGTAATAACTCAACGAATAGAATTCAAATTTTCCAAAGAAGCTAAATAATCATATTAAAAGTCGGTAATCCAAAATAAAATTCACGTAACATTAAAACGTGGTGTGTTCTCCAGTCGAGGGGTAAGAAACCAACACTGTTTATTTGGCAAGGTATATATGTATATGGTAATAAGGAACTATTCCCTTATTGATTTCATAGTAGAATCAACTATTAATTCGACAAAAGTAATAATATTATCAATTGCGAAGGTAACTGAATAACAGTTATTCCATTAGGCATACCATATTTGTTTCACATTCAAGTACATCATATATATTAAATTCATTCTGACGTTCTATTCATTTTCTGCGTGAAGTTTTTGTTATGATTCTTTAGAAAATATATATATATATATATATATATATTGTTATGTTATGAAAAACCAGTTATATATTTTAAAAGAAAAAAAGGAAACAATTTTCATAAAAAAAAACCAAAAAAGAATAATTACTTAATACTATTAGTTCAAGAATATTTTTTTAATATTTTTAAATTCTATTTCTTTTATGAATGATAAAAATATCCAAAAAAATCAATTTCATACATTCATAATATTACAACCCATAATTGTTCAAGAGACAACAAAAAAGGTCTAGATTTACAAAATCATCCTGAATAAAATGTGATCAATAGAATTATAAGCTTGAAACATACAGTATATGAAATTGTATCTAACTAAAAGTAGCCAATGGGAGAACAACAAATTTCTTGATGACAATAGCCAATCATGGAACAGTATGGTCAAATGTAAGATTTGAAATTGTGAGAAAATAAGAACGGGAAAGTGTCAGAGACAATTATGATTGAATATTGTGAATAGTCTGTAAGAAAGGAAAAATAGTTTTATTCATAAGTTTTGACAAATAACCCCAAACAGTGAAAATGTGAGAACATAGTGCGCGAATTCAAAAATTCAAATCAAAAGGAATGAGGAGAAATGGTATCCAAGTGACGGAAAAAACAAAGCCACAGAAGAACGAAAATAATTTGAAATAGAATGCCACGTTTTGTTTGGAGAGAAAGAAAAATTCAGTAATTTCAAAAAGATAAGCAGCAAACAACATTACCTTGTATGTACCCCATATACAAGTATTCCAAAGCTGATTTCTGGATTTGTATGGTTCCTTCTTTTTGGTATTGGAGTTCCTGAGAGCATTGGATTGAAAGGGAATCCAAATTCTGGTTGTGTATTGAACAGCGACAGTTCCAGCGTCAGGTACAAACTTTCCTAGTGCACATTACGAACTGAACAACTTCACTAATAACTCATATCCCATCAGAAGAACTTTATTTCATTTTATTTTGAACTATTAAAGAAATTTTCACTTTCAAGGTAAAAGTGAGGTTGTGTCTATTTATCCATGACCTGTTTCTTATGATTATCCATGAAAATTTGTAGATTGACCATAGAATAAGTTATCTATCGTGGCCAGGTTAATTTAAGTTTTCCTGAATAAAGGAAATAATTGCTTTTTGATACTTCGTCGTTTGTTTTCCACAATGATCAACAATCATACTTATAAACATTGGATAGATTGAAATTTGACATCAAGCAGTGGCTAGTGGCTCAATTGCCTGAACCGGCTATCTGAGACGAGAGGCGTACTAACTGAGTTTAGTCGTGGTAAGAAAAGTGATAACAATTGGCAGCAACGTGACGAGAGAACAGTGACGTTAGCTAGCAATCATTATTACATCACAGGATATTATACAGAGCAAAAATATTTATCTATCAATATTTCATAACAAAAAACTATTATCATAACAACTATTGTTTTTACAATTATTATTACATTACAATATGGCGCAGCAACGTAGTGGCAGAGTAAGGGCAATATATCGTTTCAAGGCAAAGTAAGGGCAATATATCATTTCAAGGCAAGTAAGGGAAATATATTATTTCTCAATATTTATCGCAACGTAGTGGCAAGTAAAGGCAATATATCATTCCAAGGCAAAGTAAGGGCAATATATTATTTCTTAATATTTACCACGGCGGAAAAGGCAAGTGAGGGCAAGTAAAGGAAAAATATTATTTCTTAATAACACTGTGCGAACATTAGCAACTGGTATTTCAACGTGTAAGGCTAAATATTTTGGGGAATAAAAAATGGATTAGAGAGATGGCAAGAAAGTTGGTTTGGAGGAAAGTGCAGAAGGTGAGGACGGGTGATCAGGAACAAGGAGAGAGTAGTAATGTGAGAGAATAAAATAAAAAGTGAGAGTACACAAATGAATTTGACAGAGAGTCAGTTTCAGAAAATGATGGAATACATGGAAGGTAGGATGAAAAAAAAGA
Source organism: Gonioctena quinquepunctata (assembly GCA_018342105.1). Classification (NCBI taxonomy): domain Eukaryota; kingdom Metazoa; phylum Arthropoda; class Insecta; order Coleoptera; family Chrysomelidae; genus Gonioctena; species Gonioctena quinquepunctata. Next base: position 90,229 of record JAFIRS010003015.1, read on the forward strand.
AAGAATGAATAAAAAAAAAAAAGAAAAAGAAAAAAGAAAAAAAAAAAAATGAAAAGAAAAGGGAAATGGGAAATATAAAGAATGAAATGAAAGAAAGTTTGAAAAATGAAATAAAAGAGTTGAAAGAAAACACAGCACGTATGGAAGAAAGATTAAGAGAAAATGTGAAAGAAAATATAAAAGATATGAAAGAAAATATGGAAAGAATGGAAAACAAAATACAAACTAAATCTAACAAAATAAAGAAGAATTTTTAGAAATGCACAAACAATTAGAGACAAAAATAGGACACAAAATGAGGAATTTTATGTGGCAATAACACAAGAAGTATCCACTATAAATAATCATGTAGAAAGGCAGGATGAGAAAATAAAAGACATAAAATTAGATATGAATAGTAAACAAGAAAGAGTTAAAAATGAAATAAGTACGTACTCTTGATAAAAAAGTAGAAGAAAAGATGAAATTATTAGAATTAAGAAGAATAGACAATAATTTAGAGAGTAGAGTCATTAATAATTGTCATGGAATAAAAAAATAAAAGGAATTTGGGTTAAAAAAGATGATAAACAAATACAAAATATGAACATGAATCCTGATGACGATAATAACAAACTTATGAATAATAAGAACGTGATTAATGAAAATTTTGAAATGAAAAAGGGGAAAATAAATGATAAAGTAACAAAAAAAAAAATGGAAGGAAAAAAATTTTGAGTTACAAAAAGGTGACAAAAATGATGAAATAATTATAATAAAAATAAATGACATGTACGTGGCTAACAAAACATTTGAGATGAAAAGAGGGAACATTAATAAAAAAATAATAGTAATGCAAATCAATGACATTTACAGGGCGAATAGAATTTTTGAAATGGAAGGAAGTAATACAAAGGTTGAAATAATAAGAATAATAGATAGTAAAATGTCAACAAAAATGGGAAATAATTTGAATAAATATGTTATCAAAAAGAAGAAAAAGTTAAAATTTGAAAAAACAAATAGTTGACAAGGTTAACATAAAATTTCTATTGAAAAATTTTGAAAAAAAATATATGCTTGTAGTAATAAAAAAATTCCAGAAGGAGAGACGAATAATAAATAGAAGAATTAGGTAATAATAAATTATAGGGTAACAAATTTAATAGGCAAGTTAGGGAATAAAAAGGAAAAAAGTAGAAAAAAAATATTTTGATAGATAGGTAGGATTTCAGAAACATTTGAATAAAATAAAATAAAATGGAAAACAAACGTAAAGAAAAAAATATCAATGAGAGAAAATACTTGAGGAAACAAAAACAACACATGAGTGAATATTTCAAGAAAGAAAACATTAATATTGAATAACAATAAAAAAATACTGAAAAACAGAAAAGTTGATGCAAATATTGGTACAGGTTAGTTAGATAAAGTAAAGTGAAAAACAATATAGATTATAAAGAAGGAAAAATATAGAAATGGACAATAAACAATATGAATTTTGAAGAAAAATGAAAAGAAATGAAGATGAAAATATTTTGTGTATAAGATGAATGTATGTGAGAAATGAAAGTGGAAATGATAATAATAATAATAATACTAAAGAAGTATATTATAAGAAATAAATTAAAATAAAGGTATATTAATGAATTATAAATGAATATAATATGTTAATTATGTATGAATAATGGAAAAGCGAAGGAGTATGTACACAAAATAAAAGTAAATAATATGAGAGATTCAGATAAAGAAAATATCCAATTCAATATGAATATAAAGAACAACTGAAGGAAGAGGCAGGAAAAATAATAAAACAGTATAATTGGAAGCAGTACCAGTAATTGTGAAATCAAATGAATATTAAAAAAATTATATATCAGTATAAAGATAATCATAAAATATAAAATGTCACATATGAAGATATCTTGAAGAATTTCTCTCTTGATCTGAAAAGATGTCTGAAGTCAAGTTTTTCTGGAACAAAATAACATAGTACTAGTAGTTGTAAATAATCGTTGTCGTTGAAGAACTTGTTTTTCTTGAACTGGTGGGAAATCCAGCAAAGTAGTTTTCTGAAATTGGAAAAATAGTATTAGTTAATGTAGATTCAATAACTGTAAATAAAGAAATTTATATTCAAAATTTTCTAACTAGTAGAAAAATATTGAATATAAATTTAGGAATGTTGTTATGTTATGAAAAACTAGTTATATATTTTAAAAGAAAAAAAGGAAACAATTTCATTAAAAAAAACCCACAAAAAGAATAATTACTTAATAGCTATTAGTTCAAGAGATATTGTTTTTACATATTTTTGAAATTCTATTTCTTTTATGAAGCCTCTGTATAATATGAATAGATGAAAATATCGAAATACTATAACACAATCAATTTCATACACTGTCATAATGATTACAACCCATAATTGTTCAAGAGACAACAAAAAAGGTCTAGATTTACAAAATCATCCTGAATAAAATGTGATCAACAAAATTATAAGCTTGAAACATACAGTATATGAAATTGTATCTAACTAAAAGTAGCCAATGGGAGAACAACAAATATCTTGATGACAATAGCCAATCATGGAACAGTATGGTCAAATGTATGATTTGAAATTGTGAGAAAATAAGAACGGAAAAGTGTCAGAGACAATTATGATTGAATATTGTAAATAGTCTGTAAGAAAGAAAAAATCGTTTTATTTATAAGTTTTGACAAATAACCCCAAACAGTAAAAATGTGAGAACATATCGCGCGAATTCAAAAGTTCAAATCAAAAGGAATGAGGAAAAATGGTATCCAAGTGACGGAAAAAACAAAGCCAAAGAAGATCGAAAATAATTTGAAAAAGAATGCCACGTTTTGTTTGGAGAGAAAAAAAAAATCAGTAATTTCAAAAAGATAAGCAGCAAACAACATTACCTTGTATGTACTCCATATACAAGTATTCCAAAGCTGATTTCTGGATTTGTATGGTTCCTTCTTTTTGGTATTGAAGTTCCTGAGAGCATTGGATTGAAAGGGAATCCAAATTCTGGTTGTGTATTGAACAGCGACAGTTCCAGCGTCAGGTATAAACTTTCCTAGTGCACATTACGAACTGAACAACTTCACTAATAACTCATATCCCACCAGAGGAACTTTATTTCATCTGATTTTGAACTATTGAAGAAATTTTCACTTTCAAGGTAAAAGTGAGGTTGTGTCTATTTATCCATGACCTGTTTCTCATGATTATCCATGAAAATTTGTAGATTGATCATAGAATAAGTTATCTATCGTAGGCCAGGTTAATTTAAGTTTTCCTGAATAAAGGAAATAATTGCTTTTTGATATTTTGTCGTTTGTTTTCCACAATGATCAACAATCATACTTATAAACATTGAATAGATTGAAATTTGACATCAAGCAGTGGCTAGTGGCTCAATTGCCTGAACCGGCTATCTGAGACGAGAGGCGTACCAACTGAGTTCAGTCGTGGTAAGAAAAATGATAACAATTGGCAGCAAAGTGACGAGAGAACAGTGACGTTAGCTAGCAATTATTATTACATCACAGTATATTATACAGAGCGAAAATATTTATCTATCAATATTTCATAACAAAAAACTATTATCATAACAACTATTGTTTTTACAATTATTATTACATTACAATATATATATACATATAATATTAAAAGTCCTAAGTGCATTATTGTTTCTGAACTATCTGAGATTGGTAACTGTACTGTCAAATTAAGTCCCACGCTTCATTATGTACTGAGTGTGATAGCTTCTCGAGCCGCTCTGGGAGGTTGTTCAGTTATTGGTCAATAGGTTAATAACGCCCGGTATAGTTAAGGCCTAGCTTTAACAAATAACGAGCAGTCGTACCAAGGTTTCAATTTTGTTAAATATATATTCTCTTATTAATTTGAATAAAAATAAAGTTTATTATTTTTCGACATTTCTAGAAACCAATGGAAACTTTCAATTCAAATCATTCATGTACATTTTGGCCAATCAAAACATTATAGTGGAAATAGAAAATAGCCGCGGGAATAATTTGAGGTATTTTGTTTTTAGTGTCTGAGAACCTATATTTTTAATTTGACGTCTATCGTCAATTCGCATGAAAAGTGCGAAATGAATCAAAACCGGTTTAGTACATTATATCATTTTGCAAGGAAATGTATGATCGTAACACCAGAAAATAATCTACAGAATACCACACGAGAGTTCGATGAAGTGGAAAATAATTCTCCAGATTTCTATCTCAAACATGTTGCCATTTGGCAATAGCCAGTCGAGCCTCTCACGAGTCTATTGCCTGGAAACAAGTTTTCGAAAATCTATCGAATTATTTTCACTTTATTCTCACTCTCTTGTGGTATTATAACTGAGAATTGCATCAGCGACATAACCTCGTAAAAAAATGTTCAATAGAAGTTCATTCATAAATGGAGGTTGCGATGTATGTACATAATTTTTTTAATAATGTTTCAGGTTGAATATATTTAACATTATCTTTCGATTCAATAAAAACAATCTTGTATGCATACGATTTTTTTTTCAGGTCAAGCTCTACTCTTCTGCCTCTCTATTGGACACGAACCTTCTGGACTCAAAATATCCGTTGTAAACAATGAAATCAACTATCCAGATGAACATTGTAAGCAAATGCTGGGATGCAACAGTACAAGACTGAGTTGTAACTTTCTGCACCACATAGCCGAGAAATATACTCTGGATCTGGTGAGTCCATAGCGAGTGTTCAACCAAACATTTTTTATGCAGATTGTTTCGAGGTAGTGTGGAATGGAATCAAAGAAAACAACCTAAGAACATATTTTTTGTGGTATATAGAGGATGTAAACTCAACAACTCCTAGTCCATCAAAAACTGAACATTTTACTAACTTTTATTTACTTCCACCTGACCCGATGTGTGTAATCGAATTTAACATGTTAAATTTGACCCACTTCTAGTTGACCGATCAACGTGAAGTTGGCAGGTGTTCATAGTTCCCGTGACAATGCATTATGGAATTTTTGTTAGAGACAATAACAAAATGGCGCCTCCAAGATGGCAGACGGATTTGTGTATTCAAAATTAGTATGTGAGGATTTTTGGGGTCGAACATTATGATTTTTTTGGTCAAAATTCATAAAATCGAAATTGCGGCTCCAAGATAGCGCACGATTTCTGTGATTATGGTCCGATTCTATTCAAAATTGGTATGTGAGAATTGGAGATTATGAATTTTTTGTCAAAATTCATAAATTCAAGATGGCGGATCCAAGATGGTGGACGAGTTTTGTAATTATGGACCGTTTCTATTCAAAATTTATGTCGGGGTTTTTGAGGTCGGAGATTATGAATTTAATCGAATATTATTGATTTTTTGTCAAAATTCATAAATTGAAGATGGCAGCTACGAGTTAATATTTAGAAGGTCTCCTCATTGAAGAACTAGATGGCTCAGAACTTACAGGAAAAAGACCTCGTTATAACTATGCTTTAACAAAAATGAATAGATCAAGATAAAGAAAAAAATTATTAATAAAAAACCTTTTAAAAGACAAGCTTTTATTCAAATACGCTAAAAAGTAAAAATACTTGCTTCGGATGTGTGACGTAGATTCCGTTCCCAAGTAGCACAGAGTCATAAAATTAACATAATGACTTTTTATACGCTGTGGTTTGTATGTAAATAAATTGTATGTGTCGTTAAGTTCTCGAGATGAAGTTGTACTGTGGTTTGTATGTAAATAAATTGTATGTGTCGTTAAGTAGAACTTCAGAGCAGTTGCTGTGAGGTTATTATGACAATGAACATATGTGGTTCTAATGAATAGATTTTTGAAACGTTTCTACGACTACATATTGTACTCATGTAATGTAGTTTTATCAACTGATGAACTTTGGTCGTAATGATTACATTATGTATCTATGGTTAGATTATTTTTGTTGGTTATGTTATTTTTGTTGGATAGGTATATTGTGTTATGTATGTAGAATATTCAGTTCCGTATGAATGATTGAAATGCCAAAACAAAAATCCAATCTGCCTTACAAGAGAACTGGAGCGCATAGAAAAATATAAAGAGGAAGGATGAGTGCCTACCCAAAATTAACATCTGAAATAATTAAACAGTCTATCGGGACACTGCAAAAAAAAATGAAGTTCATACAGTTCCTTCAATTGTTTTCACAACAAGGAAAGACATAAATAATATGTATGTGCACTTCGAGTGATAAATAAAAAATATTTAAATATAACTGTTCAACATCAACATAACCTCTATTGTAAATGTCAGTTATTTTTAGCGTTTTCCATTAGGCGGAACTAGCGGAATGATGCACTCACTCTGTTTTGATAGCGTTACGACGTTAGTACAACAAAACTTGCTACTTGTGGTCACAGCGACTACATTACAACTTTTTTATGTTAGATATTGCGATGTCTTTGAGACACTCGTAAACTATTCTATGATAGTACATACCGGAGTGATTACAACTTTTCGACATCCATGTTTTTCGATTGATTGATAACATCATTCTGGTAGCCATATTGGAACAAAAATATTTAAAATAAAAAATATGGGACCCTGGGTGTTACATCAATTTAAAAATCATTGGAGATGTGCTAATCAAGTATTTTTCGTAATATGGTCTACATATTTCAACGATTAATGAGAAAAATTGATGAAATATATTTTTTATGTAATGAAAATAAATTTTTATTTCCTTCATTTTCGAGGTGCATGAATTTCAAGTGAGTAGAATTGAATTTTGATCGTAAAAATGGACTTGCTTGGTCACTAGAGTTTCAGAACAATTCTTAAAGACACATAAATGAAAATCATTTTTATTTCGATAACTATCACGGTCACAGAGTATCAGGAACATGTGAAGGAAGGCTGACTTATATATTATATTGATATTATATAAAATCTTTTGATATGGTATACATATTGTAATACTATATTAGAAAGATTATGACCTTCATGCATAATGATATAATGATATAATGACTACACTATGACCACAGAACGACCCTTTTGCGACTGGCTTATATAAGTCTATATTGGCAAGTCATTACCACTACTTTATAACGTCGATGTGACGTCGCAAGAGTGTGCCTTTTTGTCGTATTGGCATACATAGCGACGTCTTAGCATATTAAAAGACATAAGTCATGGACTTTTGCGAAAGGTCTAGTAGACGTCTGTACAACCGAATTATGACCTCTGTGTGCTACTTGGGTTATAGGATTCATAAGCATGTCGCTTTTGTATTCGAACTGAAAACTTTGCGCGACAAGCTCTTGAATCTGTAATTCACGAAATAACCTACGTCACACATCCATAGCAAATATATCTTAACTTTTCAAAGCATTTGAATGAAAGCTTGTCTTTGAAAGGTTTTTTTATTATTTTTTATTTTAATGACTCTTCATAATATTAATATAGATAAAATGTCACTCCAAAGTTTGGGTACTGCTGAAATAGTTGAAACGCGCAAATATCAATGTCGTACTGCTCGGCAAGTGCACAAAACACCCTAACGTACGTAAAAGGAAGCACTTTGATCTTCAAGGGGCGAATTTTCGTGACCTTCCTTCTCTACTAGGTGGTACATCTGTCTCTTTTGAATTAAATGAAGTTCTAGACGCACCTAGTTTCAGCATACTTTTCAGTTTGGTTAGCGATTCGATTAGAAGAGTAAAATTCCATTATGCATTGTCACGGGAACACCTGTCAAATTTCACGTTGATCAGACAACTAGAAAGGGGTCAAATTTAACTTATAATAAGATTTCATTTCACATATCGGGACAGGCGAAAGTAAATAAATCCTAGAACGCTAGATTCATTTTCATTGTATTTGGATATTTGTAGAATAAATTTATATTATAAAATATTAATGTCACTTCACAGTGCTGTGAGACGTTTACGCGCCCTTTGAGAATAATTATTTGCTGGATTAGTTAGTAGTGAGTTTTCTGAGCCACCGTACCCGTCTACTTTGTAATTCTTCGAAGTTAATTAATAAACTATTTCTTGATTTGTTGAAAATATGAACAGGACGTTCATAAAATCAGATGTGGAATCATCTGCGACTGAAAGATAAACTTTTTATCCGTGATTTTTCAATTAACAGAAAAATATTTCTATCAATATTCAATTGAGAATGTTTCCCTTTCAAACTATTTCTTATTTTAATTCTGGACTGTTTTTATTTTACGTGTAGGATTATAAGGAGACTGTAGAGGAAGCGACAACAATGGTACAAAAAGGACACTCTTGGGCTGTATTGATCGTTGCACATAATTTTTCGGGTGCTATGCGGTCCAGAGTTGAAGATGGAAGGGAAGTGCTCCCGGAAGATTTGCTCAGTTCTACTATTGACGTTTACCAAGATAAATCTAGTAAGTATAAGAGAAAAATTATTGAAAATGAAAAATGTATTCTGACTCAAGACAGCTCACTATAAATATCTCTACAACAGGTGTATGTTGGTCGAATATCCATCAAAACACAACTACTTCCCTGGCTAATGCCTTGACGGACGTTGGATAATCGTGCTCGTGCAGTCTTACAAGGTTACTCTGCAAATATTTTTTAGCGAAATGAATAAATATTAATCACTTCACTCTGGCTGACCACCTGTAAACCGGTTTCGGGGTATTTGCCCCTCACCACTACTACTACTACTAAAACGAAATCTCAACTATTGCAATCAAAGCGCAACCCAGATGAACCATTTTGACAATAAAAGTAGAGCGATCTGGAATATGTTACATTGAGCTGACTCATGAAGAACATTGTCTTGTTTCTCAAGATATTGGCGAGAAAAGTTGTTTTCTAATAGATATTCGACCTTGAGTACACCTTTTAGACAGGGTGGCGACTTTTTTAATGGGCTTCTTACATCTGCTCGTGGGGTATAGCCACAATTCTGACCTTGTCGTGTCCGGACTGGTTTCCCCATAATATGTTTCCTGATCTCCGCAACATGATAACTTCGGGTTAACATTTCCTATATGAAAGCTAACTGAAATTTATGCCGAATTTAACTTTCATTCACAAAAATCCACAAATCAGCAATTCTTACAATTGAACACAATAACAAGTTTTGAATAAGTTTAGTTAAATCAACACACTCTGCACCCAACTAATATCCATTAATAAAGGTATAATTAGAACACAAAGGAATGACGTAAAATACATCCTGAATAAATACAGACTCAGACGTTTCCCTGAGGTAACTTCATCTATCAGTTGCCTTGAGTCGAAAATCGATTTGCCAGATAAGGGAGCCACAATCTGCGGAGTCCTTAGCCTCCCGATTCTCTTCGGCAATCCTTGATCCGAGACTACTGGAAAACATCATGATCTGGCTTCGCCTTGAAGTTTTATGATGAAAACCGCTCTGCAATACTTACTCGTCGTTGCCGAATTCATACGTCCCAACGCATCAAATACTCAGTCTTGTGGAAATATAGCTTGAATTGAAGCTTGGAGAACGTCGCCGAGGAAAGTTTCTTCAATTTCCTATGCATAACATTTTTTACTGGCTCACAAATAGCCTGCACTAGGGTTCGCACTGTTCATGCAAAACAAAAGGACATTTCTATTCCCTATGTACCCCGGAAGAATTCAATATTTCAAGGCCAAGAGTTTACAGAACGCTTGTCAAGCCCACCCTGTTTGATAGAGTTATTTAGTGAGAAATTCAGTTGATATGTATGACAAATTTGTAAATTGAAGCTGTCTAGAGAAAAAAAGCCCTACTAATAGCATTCGTGGCATGAAATCCGAAGGAATTAATGAACACCCATAGCGGTAACGACTGATTGAAAACAGTCATAAATTAGATAAAGCGTTGACACCTTGAACAAATAACACTACTAACTGAAAACAATTCATGAGCATATTAAAAAGTTATAGCAAAATAAATATTTAAGCTTGCTGAGAATGAAAGCACCTTAGGCGATATTTGAATAAGCGCAGGGCAGATCATAAATTGACTAACAACCCTTTGGTCTTTTGAAATGGAATGCTTAGGGAAATATCCTAATTTACCTTTCTTGTTGTAGTTAATTTTGTTCTTCGATATAATGGACAGTAAATCTTGCGATATCAATCAAGTACCAGAAATAAATGAGTCCACAGCCACTTGGTATTTTTCTTCTTAAAAACTTTAATGAACTTTGGGTAACAATAATGAAGGACAGAAATGTTACGCAGGTTTGTTAAAAGATAAGGTATTGTCGATACCTTACATGGAACTTCTGATAATCAGCTCGTTAAAGGAAGATGTACATTTTGAACTGTCAACGTGACAACGGTTGTATTCTAATTCGGAAAGTCAGCTTCTCACAAGTATTTTCATTGGAAAGTTTACTCACTAAACTAAGTCGGATTGGGGAAATAACTTTATCTTCTCTTATTAGCGTACTTGCAATCTTTTTCAGAATATACGGTGAAGATGTTATGAAAGCAATCAGAAATTCGTGACAAACTTTCTAACATGACATTTCTATCATTATTACATGACTACTTGATTTTATTTTCAACGAGACACAAAACTGAGGAAATTGAACATGGCCGGCCTCAGATATTTTGGCAAGCTAATTTTCAACATTTTTAAACACTGAACATACGGTAATCATTCAAAAAACCATTTATTTAGTACATCATTCATTAGCCGAAGCCATTTACAGAATGGAAATATACATTCAAGAAAGGTTAAACAGAGTTAATCCTAATGTACAGACATACACAGAGATAATACTAATGTACATGAAATAGGACAACTTCATGAAAAGTAAATAATGAGAGCACTGAACTGAAAAAAACTCAGTGAGAAAAAAGTTTATACACATCACCACAAATATGAAACTATATTATATGTTCAATAAAAATCATTATGATTGCAAAATAGCTATTTTGATGCCAGTTCGCTTGCAGTTGAAAATATCTACGTTATTCTGGATTGACAAGTAATCAAAACATATTTTATACAGATTAGAGCGTGTGAGTACATTCGTTTGGGGAAAGGACAACTAAAATGTATTACAATTACGTACTATTACCAGGTAGCCTGGGAGCATGCAAATTTATATGTGCAAGTAAGTATGGACAATAGGCGAGATCACAAACTCACAAAATTGCTTCATATGTGCTAGAAGTTGAGATATGATGATAAAATATTATATATGCATAGTTTTTCCTAGAATATATTGTGTAATATTCGAATAAACGTCTATCTAAAACTCTCAAATTCAGTGAGACATTCAAACACAGCGTTATTGCCGCTTCTTTTGACGTCATAAATCCATTGATTTGGCATTTTCCTAAGTTGACAGTGTCACTTTTTTGCGGAACTTCTGAGGAAATGTTATTTTGTTTCATCCGATGAATAAAACAGAACTTGTGTGAGCATGTGTTCTATTGGAATGGAGACTTCTCATTTGATAGCTGTTTTAGAATAGTTATTCTTGATTAATATATATGTATACCGAGTGCCTATGTCATTATATTTTTGTAAAGAAATATTATGAATAACGCTTGACCACTCTGTTGCTCTCGGCGATAGATCTGAACTTTTTTCGTCACATCCTGGCGCGATTTCTGCAGTATTCAAACAGGAACATTTCTTTGGGATTTTTTTTTGAACACTAGTTCGAAAAATAAAATTGAAAAAAAACACATCCACTTTTCTCATCATTCTGGACATTGCGGTATTTTTTCCAGAAATTAGTGATCTCGCCTATTAATTATAGAGAATATACAAAAATAATATACCTAGGTATTTACGATGATTGTCTAGGGAGTGAGCCTGGAATCTCGAAAGTAGCACTTCATGCGAAATACCTCGGTTTGGATAGAATCCAACACACTTAAAACTAATGTACTTAAAGAATCGTCTCTGAATAGTCTCTAAATTTATGACGTGTATGTTTTAACACGACACAGCAATACTCAAACCTTGATCTAACAAGCGCAAATCAGAAAACCATTTGGAATTTCCAATGATGAAACTGAGGATTTTTAGGCCACTTGAAATAATGTTATTCACGTGATGAGTGAATGTGAATTTTTCGTCAAAGATGACCTCCAGATCTTTGAATTCTGCCAATGTTTGCAAGATGTTTCAATTTATTGTATAAGGATATTCAGTGGGTAATTTTTTGAGATTTATGAATTTTATTCGACACAGACGGCTATTAAATTTAATATACCCACGCATATTTAAAGGGGGCGCCTTTGATATAAAAAGAAAAAAAATTTATACAAGATGATTCGAAATTGAATCACCAAACGTTATTCAAACTACATCATATGTGCCCGATTACATATTGTTGAAAATGAAACTTATAACCATATAAGAATTGTTAAAAATCAACATCAAGATTTGCTAGTATTACCCAAACTAGTATGCAGAATTTCCTCCAATATTCAGTGTTGAAACAGTAATAATCCATGATCAAATAAACGCGATCTATAGGTGAATCATGTGCTTAATAACCAAAGAAAATAATAAGATAATGTGTTGAATTAGTACCATAAACATAAAATAAGTATGCCTCACATAAACTCAGTATTGATTAATGAACATTAACTCTAACGATATTTGAAATCCTGAGTAAGTCCATATCTACCAGTTCGGTTAATAACTTTATAAATTGCGATAAACCATAAGTGCCAAAAACGACAGATTCCAATATGATTGCAGAACTGAGAGCAAGTAAGATTGTTATGGAAAATTATCTGGCAATTGATTTTTAGTAATTAAGTATCTATATGACTGCAGGAATATTGATTTCTTTATTCCATCGGGGAACCAAATTGTACTTTAACTTGGCTTGTGAATAAACCTTATGTAGACTTATTTGTGCCTGTGCGTTTTTATATTTTTGGAACGAAGTTCCTTTACACGGCTTGCGGTAGTTGTGACCGCAAGAAATTGTAACGTAGGAAAAAAACGTTACGCCCCCTCCATGCGACTGTTTCTCTCTCTCTGTCTCTTTCGAATATGTGTGACAACTACACTTGGTCCTGTCAGAATTAAATGTCAACGCATTCAATTCGTATATATATATGGAAATATGAAATGCAAAATTGATGGAATAAGGGATTTTGAACTCACTACATACAGTTATTTGATATTTGAATTCAAATATACCTTTTTCAGCATGTTAGAAAGCCTCAGTTTTTCAAGTAAGACAAGGAATGATTTCATTGTGTCATTTTGTAGTTGGTAAAGATTCAATGTGCTCCGCGAATTTCGTGAAATTCTGTAGTTTGAAGTGTCGTATAAACCCCAAAGTTTTGAAAAAGTTAATTACTAACTCCTTTGTTAACTTGAAAACAATAGAACGGTGTGCTGAAAGTGATCTAAATGCCTAAAAAGAGAAAAAATAGTGTTTCTAACACGATATCTAGCCATTGGAAAACTGCAAGCCATTGTGACCCTTATTAACCGCCGAGTACGGGAATTTCGTCCGTATTGGTTCGCCAGAGTGAAAAAGTGAGGTTAGGATTCCAAAACTCACAAACTTGAAACCAATTTTGTTCATAAAAAGTGAAAGGAATTGCTGGAAAAGTTCAATAAATGACCCCCAATAGAAGAATCCAGCGATGGAGGTGCAGATCGCAACAAAATTGAAAACAAAAAGCCCCAATGTATCACCCAGTGACAAAAACCGTGAAAAAGACATTACTTCACCAAACCAAACCACCGAATCTGATAAAAACAATGTGTTGGCAAAACTCACATCGGAAAACAGCGAAATCGCCAGCTGTTCGGTACTAGAAGCCGATGAGCTAAAAAAACTCAGTGATTACATTTCTAAACAGAGTGAAAGTGTAAAAAAGAGTAATATTAAACCTTATCAAGACACTGTAGAGCCAGGCATCGGGTCCGAGTCCGAAAAGACAGCCGAGGTTAGCGCAGAGTATGAAAAAACTAAAAAAAGATTAAAAATAATATTTTTTAATAATTATTTTGAAGTATTTGTGGGATTAGAATATTACACAAATTCAACAATCCACGCATAAATCAGAACCGCATACAGGATGGAGACTAAATTAGTCGCTCAATTTGGTTTTCAAGTTATGTTTTCCAAGGGTTATCCTTTGTATAGTTCACTCTGTAACTTACTGTTACAACTTGGTAAGTACAAAAAAGTGGACACGACACGCTCTTACAACGCGTTATCATTAAAAGCATGATAATGCGAATCCCTAAGGGTGAGAAATGAACAGAAAATTAAATTAAGAAATTGTCCCACCAGTTACAAACATAGATCATTATTTGTTTCTAATCAAAACACTCATGAACACGAAACCAGATCCAAGCATCTATTGGTACCATATATACACAGGTCTTCATTTTATCAAAGAAACCTGCAATATATACAATGTAAAGTCTTCAACTCACTGACTGAAGATATACAGACATCATCTAACCTCTTTATTTTTAAACAACGGGTGAAAGCATTACTACTATCAAGAAACTGTTATACATTGGAGGAATATTTTAATAGTTCTGCTTTATAAGTGTCAATTTTAATAGTTCTGAATTGTAGGTGTTAATTTTAGGAATTGTAAAATCTGTACGTTCAATCTATACTCTGAGTCGGAAATAATAGTCAGTGACGTCAGTCACTAGTTCAGTTACAACACAATAAGAGCGGCTTAAAATAATATTTAATATTTCACAATAAAAATATATGTATCCTGAACCTATACTCCCGAAATGCCGCTTGTTCTAAATGCGGACACATCGTATCGACACAAAACGGGCACCGGTGCCAAATTTATTTCGACCCGTGCAATAGAAGCAGCATTTGAAGCACACTCTTTAATCAATGAAAGTTTGTGGTCGACGATTGAAATTATATTGATATTTATCGACGGCGGCGCGGAGCTTGCAACACTGAACGATGTATTCATTTCCAGCTTTACGTTGTCCATAGTCGTGCTTGCGGGATTATTGGTGCATTGAATTTAGTGATAGGCAGAATCGACAGTTTCATAGAATCGAATACTTGGGAATCTAATACAACTCAAAATCGAATTAATAATCGAAAACTCAAGAATCGCGCAATGGCAAATTACATTTGAAATTTGACGTTACAGGCTTGACTTGACGTTGTCACTTGAAAGTGATTACAGATCACAACGATATTTTCTTCTCATTTCCAGTATTTCATCCATTTTTCAGTGATTCACTTTGAAATCTGACAATGGCACCAACAAAACTGATGCGATACATTTTCTTAATAATTCGATTTTCGCGTTCTTAATACATCGATTTTCGCGCAAGTGTGATGTAAGCCAAAACGCAGAATTTTCACATGTAAATCCAGTTTATTAATGTATCCTTGGATTTTCGGAAATGAATGACTGAGAGTGTTTCAGGCTACGCGGAGTCCAGAAATGTCAAATTTAATTGTTTGAGCCAATCATACCATTTTGGATTTTGGCGTATATCGGCTTGAAACCGTTACACCTAATAAATATTTTCGTGGGTAACTATTATTTCTGTGGCAGAGCCGAACACTTTGATTTACGTTGAATATGTTTATTGTATATTGAGTATCGAGGCGATTATACTAGTTTAGGACGGAGTCGCGAAAGAACTGTTCGAGAGTACCGACAGAATGAGAGTGCTGAATGAATGTTGAATGTTTGTAGTAAGTACTGAGTGAATTGTGGACGAATCGATGCTGAGTGAATGAATTTAATGACGTTGGAAACTTTCTTTCATGTCCCCTCAAACTAAATCGATGTATTTCACGATAGAGCTGTGTGCTATTCGAAAAGAATTAATGACAGGTTTTACCTAAAGAATTGATTTTATTCTAATGATGAAATGGCAATTTGTTATTGAATCTCTCGTTCTATAATGGTGATAAAAACCGATTCTTGGTATTAGAAATCCCCCATTACTAATTGCATTAGAATTGCATAAAGTGTTGTGCCTTGAACGTGATAACTGACAAGCGTCAGTAGTGACCAGAGAGAGATCATTACAGTTTTTTTTGTTTTCGAATAGCGTTTGCGATTTTGTTTTTGTATTTCTAATATTAATTTGTGATATAATGGAGCAGGGAGAAGCTTCGACAAGTCTTGGCCCTCCTGCTGAAAAAGTGAAGAGACATTTAACTGTGGTCGAACAAGCAATGTTAAAAACTTTATATGAAAGTATTCGTGCTCGAAATCCCGATTTGTGTGCGGAGGACGCAGCAGCATTGTGCGGGAGTTTAACAAAATTGTGTTCTCGGACAGTTTTCAGAGCACTTAAAGTTGATAACACCAGAAAAAAAACAAGAGGTAGAAAAAAAATTATGACATAAAATATTTAATTCACCGGAAAGTGCACAGGTTTTTTTAGAATTGAAATGCCAACCCTGAAAAAATCAAGGCTGAAGTAGATGCTGATAATTCTTTATCCAAAATATCCTTTTGAGTTTTAAAGCGAACAGTACGCGATTTGAACTTCCAGCATTTGAAGCGAAATCGCAAAAGCTTTTTAATCGAAAAAGATGAGATTGTGTTGTGGCGAAGATTTTTTTTAAAGAAATACGTGACCATAGGCTTAAAGGTAAAGAAATATACTATACTGACGAGACTTGGTTAAATGAGGGGCACACCCGCTCAAAAGTATGTCAGGACTTAAGTTCACGGCAAGCATTTCTTGACGGGTTTTCAACAGGTTTGAAATCTCCTTCCGGTAAAGGCCGTCGACTGATTATTACCCACATAGGTAGTAGCTCTGGATTTTTGGATGGTGGTCTTAACGTTTTCGAATCTAAGAAGATTATCATGAAGATATGAACGCTCAAGTTTTTGAAAAGTGCTTTTCGTCCGTATTGGTGCGCGTGAAGCTCAGTTCGGTAACAGTTATAGACAATGCGCCGTATCACAGTCGGCGAGTAGAAAAATTACCCACTTCTGCTTGGCGAAAAGCCAACATAATAGACTGGATGAAATGAAGGGACATACACTTTGAACAAAATGTGCTTAAAGTACAATTGCTTGATATTGTCCGTGTACATAAAGAACGGTATACTAAATATGTTGTCGATGAAATGGCGCATAACTGTGGAGTAACTCTATTGCGATTACCTCCATACCACTGTGAACAAAATCCGATAGAACTTATATGGGCTCAGATAAAAGGTGAAGTAGCGAAAAAAACACATCATTCAAATTAAATGACGTTGAACTTTTGTTAAACGAAGCTATTAATGGCGTGACAGCAGATAACTGGAAGAAGTGTATTGGACATGTTATAAAAGAAGAGCAAAAAATGTGGGACTTGGATACTCACGTCAAAATTATGGTTGAACCTCTTATTATCACTCCTGGTTCCGAAAATAGTAATAGTGTCGATTCTGGGACAAATTCCGATGAAACCTCAAATAAACATTTGTTTTTTTACAATTCTCAAAATCCCCAAATAACAATTTCATGTCGCTAGTACGACTAAATATGCTAAATATGCAAAGTACATGAGTCACTGACTATTATAACCGTCTTGTGGTATATGTGATGCAATTTGCAACACTGGGTTTTGTGCTATGTGTACTGTATTGTATTATATATGTGCTTTTAAATTGAAGAAATGAACTATTATTATTATCTACTTTGCAGCATCTGTTTGTCGGGGGGTATTAGTTAGGAAACTAGTTGTTTTCTGATATACATTCGATTAAGCATAGAAATGAATTGATCTGATAATGAACGCATGTTACAAAATTCTTATTATTTCAGATGAGAATATTGCGACATATCTACAGAGAGATTTATTATTCGGCTACGAGGCATTCTTGTCTTCTTATCTGAGTTCCTGTGGAATAGACCCTAAAATTGCTGGGTTACCTTTACGGGTGAGTTGAACAGTTTTCAATTTTTTTTTTATATTTATCATTATTATTCTTTGAAACTTTCACAGATTATGCACTTGTTTTTTTTTTTCAGTGGGAACAACCAATTTATGGTTTTGAAGAACCAGATTTCACAAACTTTGCGGCACCTGGTATTACATTGACGTAAGTACCATTTCCTGATGCTCATTCATGTATCATTTTGAATCTATGACGGTGCTGATCTACTGTGGTTTCGAGTCTCAAAATGTAAAACTTGGCATCAAGGAGTAAACTCCCAACGAGCACAAAAACATCTCATATATGTTAAAAGTACGAGATTTTGAGACATTGAATATTCACTGGGATGTTTTGTTTATACTTTAGAACTTTTATAGAACAGGTGGTGATTCTCAGGATGTCCCTGGAATGTCACGCAAAGAACTTGTCCTAAGTTTTTTTGATAGCATTTTCATAGGCACAACAGAGCATTCCTAAAACGTTTTGCGCACATTAAATCGCTGTAAATAAATTTTTTGAGATCTCTTTCTAAAGCCTTTTGTTATTTTTTTCGACATTTGAAGATGATACATTACATTTGAAATGGATTTTCTTTTCAATGTTTATACCACCAGCAATGCATCTCTCTTTTAGGATGTTCACCTATAGAGATAGAGATTCTTCTTGAAAAAACGAACTTGACACATTCTGAATAAAACTTTTCCATGAATTTATTCTATTAGGATGATAGACAAAAATCAAGTTTTTTTCATAACTTGCAAGGCTTTTTTATTTCTTAGGGTACTGAAATTAAGATTTCATCTCACGAAACAGATTCGATGTGAAATATACTAACCACCAATTTTGAAGATAATTGCATTATGATTATATATTTTCTTATATATCATTTCAATTGTATTTTCAGGAGGGAAGATTTAGTTGAAATTATATTTAGAAAAATATTCATTTTCATAGTGATTCTTTAATTTTATCACAAACCGAATTCTTCTATTTGAAGAGTCAATACATTTCAGTTCGCATAAGTTTGTTGCAAAACATGAGGAGTTGTTTTATATTTTCCAACTCCCCATAATCTGAAAACTAACAAAGTTCCGAATGGAAAAATGTATTAAGAAAACAGGTCATTTTTTTTCAAGAATCTTCATTGATACAGTTTGAACATGTCATTACAGATTCGAACACCCTATCAAAAAATACACATTGTATGCTTTTGAGATTATAGTATGTTTCTGGACTATGCTAATACATTTAATTCATGTATTACTTATTTTATTTATTTATTCAGTGATATCAAAAATGTCTATTATATAATTGGTAATGTTCACTACACTTCAAAATACTCAGCACTTTCCACGTTTTTCTCAGTTGAAAATAAAAAAAAACTTCAACCAACGCTGTCAACTCCAAAACAACACAGAAAGAGGAAGGTGGAATCAGAATGCACTGAATACTGAATGCAGTGTTTCATGTGCCATTTAGTCCAGTGTTGTTCTGCGAGGTTTATCAGGTGTACCATACTGAATGGCCAAATTGTAACAATGTAACATGGCGGAAATTTTAAAATAAAAGCACGCATGTTTACATAAAAAAAAAATTTTTGGTCAATGACTTTATTCTTATTACTTTTAACTTTTTAGTCCTTATTGCCATATATGCGTGTTTTTTGATTTTTTCAAACTATAATTTTTTTTTGTTTTTTTTCTCATAGATAAATTTAGTCAAATTGTTTGTGACAATGATTATCTCTTTCAGCATAATATTCTTCATGGCCGTCGCTCTGACTTCCGGAGCGATGATTATGGAACGAAACGAAGGAATCCTGGAACGGTCCTTGGTAAATGGCATAAGCGGTCCCGAACTACTCTCTTCCCAGATCCTCACCCAGTTCGTGGTGATTCTGGGACAGACGGTGATGGTGCTTTTGGTGGAGTTCGTTTTCTTCAGGCTGACGCAGAACGGGAGCTGGTTCGTGCTCTTCATCCTCACTCTGCTTGCCGGAGTATGTGGGATGTGTTTCGGTAATTCTTATTTTTTAATTGATCTCAATAGAAATATAAATGAAGACCTAAATTGGGTTTAAAAAACCCTCTTTTCCTATACAATAGGTGGAAATGAACGAAATTACACTGGTTTCGTTGAAAACATATTCAACGAAGGCATTTATTCGGGTTAATCTGATCGTTTAGTGAATATTGCGACTTGTGTTTATTGATTTGATAAATTTCTAGTATAAAACCGCTAACGAAAAAACAGTCAAAGGGTGAGAAGGATGAAACCTTTCTCGTGTTCATATATTCGCTATTTGAATATTCTGTCTGTTTATCCTATGTAAAAACTTGAACAAGTACCACACGCTGATTCATATATTTCAGATTTTTATAGATTTCACAGTCCTTTTTGGGAGTCCTGCCTCGGGTTTACTAACAAAAAAACCCACCCATAGGCCACCGTGGCCTCCGATGACACTTGGGCTTGTTGGTCCTTTTTGTATCTTTCCTATGGTTTTCCCCACAGTATTCTTCTTTAGTATTTTTGGGCCTTGAACAAGTTTCTGAAAGTCTTTCGCAATTACACCGTATGTGAGATACTGTTTCTAGTTGTATAGTCCGCACCGGGTATATCTATACCGGGTGACACAGGATATTGGGCCACCCCTGTAACTTCTGCATTCATGAACGGATTTTTATGATTATCGTTACAGTTATATAAGCAACCATTTCGGATCTGATCACATTACAATCCAATATGGCGGACTTCCGGTTTTTACTGCAAATGCCAGCAAATTTGTTTTTTCAAATATAACACCCTGTATATTTTTACATATTCAAGTTCAACAGGTCAAAACAAGTCCAAACCCCATGTCAAATGTCATTTTTTTGAAACAATTGAAATTAAAATTGTTTTTTTATTTTACCTCGTTGATAAATGAAATTTGGTCAAGGCTATTCACAATGAGTCGCACATATCAGAGAAACATAATTTTTTCTGAAAAATTATTTTTTGTGTCATTTATTGATGAATTAATTCAGTCACACCACATTTTGATCAAACATAATTTTTTTTCAAATGGGCCCACCTACGTGTCCCTCTAGAACATTCATCAAGGAAAAAAATTACATATCATTTTTGTATTTCGGTGCAGTAACAAATTGTATAAATTCAAAAATCTACAACTAGTTCATGAGTTCCCTTGCAGTTCGAATAATTTTTCAACTTAGTAAGCTGTGGAAAACAACATTTCTGAATCTTGTCAACTAATTCTGTTTCGCTGTCATCTTTCATCTCAACTCTCGAAAATTAGTGAATTTCCGGGAATTAGTTTAGTAGAAATGTAAAATCAAAATGATAGGTTCACAAGAAGTGAACAGTTTGATATGTTATTAATTTACGGAGAATGTCTTGAAAACATTGTCGCCGCTTGTCAGTTATACGCTGAACGATACCCACACAGAAGACACCCACAAAAAAAAGTTTTCAAAAATCTGGAGAGAAGATTCCGAAAAGAACCCAACAATGGAGAAGATGATCGAAAGTGAGGAGGCAGAAATGAATGTTTAGCTTATGTCGATTTTGATCCAACCGCTTCGACGCGGGAATTGGAATACCAATGCAATGTCAGTCGAGAAAACGCTAGAAAAATTTAAAAACACCATTATCGTGCTTATAAGTATAACTTACACAATTAGTTGACCAGATTCAGAAATGTTGTTTTTCACAGCTTACTGAGTTGAAAAACTATTCGAACTGCCAGAAAACTCATGAACTAGTTGTAGATTTTTGAATTTATACAATTTGTTACTGCACCGAAATACAAAAATGATATGTCATTTTTTTCTTCAATGAATGTTCTAGAGAGACAGGTAGATGGCCCATAGGGGTTGCATTTGAAAAAAATGAATGTGATGTGACTGAATTGATTAACACACAAAAAATAATTTTTCAGAAAAAATTTAGTTCTTCTGTTATTTGCGACTCATTGTGAATAGCTTCGAGCAAATCTCATTTATCCACGAGGTAAAATAAAAAAACAATTTTAATTCCAATTATTTAAAAAAATGACATTTGACATGAGGTTTTGACTTGTTTTGACCTGTTGAACTTGAATATGTAAAATTATACAGGGAGTTCCATTCAAAAAAACAAAGTTACCGGCATTTCCAGAAAAACCGGAAGTCCGCCATATTGGATTGTAATGTGATCAAATCCGAAATGGTTGCTTATATAACTGTACCAAATTCCAGAAAAATCCGTTCACGAATGCAAAAAGTTACAGGGGTGGCCCGATATCCTGTGTCATACGGTATAACAACTAAGACGATCACCAAAGGCGGGCGCGACAAGTCCTCTACAGGCGCTAGTACTGGACATTTTGCACACCTAGGGTCTTGTCTTCATCGCGGGAGCTGCTTAAAAAATGGAAAAATAAGTGAACAAAATGGAAGAAATTTAATGGACATAGCCCTCAAAGAGAAGTAGACATGTGTTTCGGGCTCTCGGCCCTCATCAGTACGGTGAAGAAGTGCAAGGATGAACAAACAACACTTGGTAGAAAACGAGTGCGGCTGGCTTCTGTTTGTTGACTCCGTTATGTCTTTCTACCAAGTGTTATTTATCCTTGCATTCACCGTACTGATAAGGGCCGAGAGCCCGAAATACGTGTCTACGGTTAACACTTCTCTTTGAGGGCTATGTCCATTGAATTTCTTCCATTTTGTTTAACTGCCCCTCGATATTCCTCCCTTCCATCTCTATAATCCTGGACTCGGATGTCACGCAGGTAGCTATAGTGGTGACGTTGGTTGTTGCCCTGGAATGCAGGGTCTGCTAACCGAAACCACAAATGTGCGGCTGGCTTCTGTTTGTTGACTCCGTTGATTTGTCGTTTTCTACCAAGTGTTGTTCATCCGTACTGATGACGACCGAGAGCCCGAAACACGTGTCTACGGTTAACACTTCTTCTTCCATTAAATTTCTTCCATTTTGTTCAACAGTCCCCTCGATATTCTTCTGTTTCATCAAAATAAGTAAAAACATTATTTCGTGAAAAATATTTCTTATTTTTCTCTAGATATTTCATTCAGGTGAGAAAAGTGAAAAAATCTCACATTCCGTGTTGGGTACACACCATGCCCCCCTTAAGGTTGAGCGCCCATGGATAGTAAATCCCCTTCATGTTATGTGTGAACGTGATTTACCATCCACTTCCATCCTCCCCCGCTCCTCCTTGGAGCGGTCCTCAACTCGCAAATGGCACGTTTGCGAAATTGAAATCGTACCGCCTGTGGTATGAAGTCAGCCTCTGAGTGCTTTAAACCCCTTGTTATCTGATTTTGTATGTTTACCTGACTTGTGCTGTGTGTGCATGGTGGTGATGTACCTGATGGGTGTGTAAGTGTATGGTGTGATGTGGGTGTGTTGATCTTACGTGTTTTGTGTTGAGTTGTTACTCACCTGACGCGCCGGAGTGCTACTCTCGGTGGTGGACGGTCGTTTTGGTAGACTGGTCGCAAATACTTTTCCCTTTCTCTAAACCTGGGATCGTCCAGGTTTAGGTTCGCGTCGATGTCTTGAATCACCGGGTTCGAGTGGGTGTCCGTCTTCAGGAACGTCGCGGTGGCGTGGTTCCGAAGATGGTCGTCAATGAAGTTCGGATTGACATTCAGGACGTATCTGGGAGCGTTCACTGCCATTCTTAGGCTCACGTTTAAGAATAGCTGGATCTTGGTCCTGTATGTTTGTGCGCATTGACCCCATGCGGCGGATGCATACAGGATGATGGGAAGGAGGATGGTCCTGATGAGGAGCAGTTTTAGCTGGAGGTCCATGCTGCTACTGCGTCTGATGAGGGGGTAGAGGTTCTTTCGGGCTGCTTTCGCTAGTCCGAGCCACCGGTCTACGTGTTGCCTGAATGTCAATCTTTTGTCCAAGGTGACTCCAAGGTATTTGGCCTCGTTTGCCCATGGGATTCGTTGGTCATTCATGATGACATGTCCTGACGGTGTTGTTCGCCTTCTGGTGAAAAGTATTGCTTGGCTCTTTTCCGGTTGATCTCGATCTTCCATAGGTTGAACCAGTCCTCAAGCTTGTCTGCTTGATCTTGCAGGTATCGGGTTACTTGCGTTGCGTTCACCGATCTGGCCACTAGTGCTGTGTCGTCCGCGTACAGCGCTAGCTTGTTAAAGTTGTCAGCAGGCTTTGGGATGTCCGCCGTGTAGATGGAGAACAGGGTCCCCACTGCTGAGAGGTCGCTGCCAACTTTACACTGGCACCACCGTCCTCGCTGGAAGGAGTCTATGAGCTTCACTATGGGAGTGGGGTATCCGAGGTCTGTCATTTTTGTGATTAAGCCATCGTGCCAGACCTGTCGAAGGCCTTGGAAACGTCTAGGAATAAGGCTCCTGTGTGGTGTCCCCTGCCCAGGTTGAAGCCTGTTACGGCAAAGTCCACTATCCTCAGGACCTGCATTTCCGTAGAGTGTCCTTGTCGGAAGCCGAACTGCTCGTCTGGTAGGACGTTGAGTTCTTCCGTGAGTGGTTTCAATCGTCTCTGGATGACTCGTTCTGCCACCTTGCTCATCGAGGGTGTGAGGCTGATGGGTCGGTGGTTTTGCGGTATCACATAGTTCTTGTTGTGTTTGGGGATCATGATGACCGTGGCTTCTTTCCATGGTCGTGGAAAGTGTCTGAGCCTGAGCACTGCATTGACGATGTTGGTCAAGGCAGCAATTCCTTTTCTCGGTAGAGCCTTTAAGGCTCTATTCGAAATTTGGTCTGGTCCTGGTGCCTTGCGGGTAGCAAGGTTTCGGATGATCCTTGATTTCTTCTGGCGAAGTTGGTTCAAGGACGTGCTCGGCATCATTGATCCGTCTTATTCTCCTTACAGTCTGACTGGCTCGGGTTTCCATGTCTTCCACCTCGTCGGTTTGGTTGACCTGGTTGTCTCTACACTGGCGTTCGAAGGCGTCCGCAAATGCTTCTGCCTTTTCGCTGTCAGTGTAGACCAGGCCTTCCTCTCCGTGGAGTGGCGGGCACGGTTTCCTTCTGCCTTGTCAAAGTACTCTCTGCATTCTCCATACAAAGTTGTCTTCTGTGCTCATTTCTGTCATCCTGTTTGTCCATTGCTGTGCTTGGTGAGCTTTGAGTTCCAGCCGCAGTTGCCTGCCTGCGTGGTTCATTCTCCTCTTATCTTCGGGAGCCAGTGTTCTCTGGTATCTCTTTTTCAAGCGGCGCCTAACTAGCTCCCTAACCTCTGGGGTTAGTGCTAGTTGGAAGTTGAACCTGGTTGCTTGGGTGAACTTGGAGCTGCGTTCTATGGCTTCCTGGATAGTTTGTTGAACTGTATTGTTGCTCTTTCGAGTCTGTCTTTGTGTGTATTTGTGGGATGTGTCCTATGGAGTCGTGTATGATTCTTTGGAATTGGTTCCAGTCGGTGGTCTTCCTGGTAGCTGGTTCCTCAGGTTCCGCGTCTCCCTCCCCTATTGTTAGTAGGATTGGGTTGTGGTCTGAGGAGCCCTCGTCTAATACTTCCATCTCCGTGTTGGCTGGGATGGACTGTATCAGTGCTATGTCTAGGATGTCTGGTGTATGGTTTGCTGGTCCATGGTAGGTGGGTTTTAAGGGGGCTACTACTTCGATGTCGTTGTAGTCGGCCAGTAAGTTCTCCAGATTTCGGCCTCGTGGATTGTTGTTTCTGCAGTGCCATGTCTGTGACTCCGCGTTGAAGTCTCCGATGGCTACAGTTGGGTGATGGTCTGGAAATAGTTCTGCTAGGTCTTCTCTTTGTATATTTCCCCCTGGCGGGATATACGTTGAGATGATTCTTAGCATTCCTATGCGTCTGACTTTCACTTTTACTGCGACTGCTTCGCCTCGAGATAGTTCTGGTTTCTCAGCCTCGTGTTGTTCGAAGCCGGTTCTTACTAGCAGGGCTGCGCCTCCGCGGGTGCGACAACCGGGTCTGTCTGTTCGGTAGCAGGTAACCTGGAAGATGGAAGTTCTTCTGGGGTTTGCGCTGTTTCCTGGATGGGATGAGTCCTTGTGTTCGGATATCAGTTCGTGCAGCTCATCCTTGCGTGTGAGTGCGCTGTTGATGTTCCAGGAGCAGATTTTGAGTTTTTCCGGAGGTTGTCTTAACATTTAAGATTTCCTGGGGCCTGACTCTGTTTGAAGAGCTCAAGAAGTTGCTTCTTGAGCGCCTCAGGTAGTGCCAACAGTTCTTGGTTGACTGTTGTGGTTGCCGTCGTCGTTATCCTCGTTGGGCCCATTTTGGTGGTGCCTGTGGTTCCTGGGTCCCTGCCTCCTTCGTGGTGGTTGGTATGTGGTTTGTCGTGGTGGTTGGTGTGTTTGTTGTGGTATGGGTCTCGTCGCTGGTTTGGGTTTGGGGAATTTGGGGCATCCTCTGAAGCTGGCTCCATGTTGGGTCCGTCATCTCACAACTCAAACTCGCGAGACCAGTTTTGCTTAGGCTCCGCCCATCGAGCGATGACGCGCTCGGCGAGACTCTATTTAAAAGAAACGCGCGTTCGTCCCGACCACAAAACACGTGTTTTGTGTTTGTGGTTCCGACATCACTTGTCTCGCAGCGGCAGAGATGTTACAAGTTGTAGTTTGATCCAAACCCTCTAGACCACAGTGAAGGCGAAGTAGAAGCAGTCTAGCAGGGAGAGACCTGCATTACCATTCTGCAGTGGCAGTTTTGATTATATTTGCCACCAATTATCTCCCGAATACCTAGCTGGTTGGAAATTCAGAGGAATTGTCTAGGATTAACCATAAAAGCGTAGTTCCAGAATTATTTGTTCCAGACCTACAAACTCATCGGCTGCTAAATAAATATTATAAAAATTATCATTTCTACCCATACATTGGCCCTCCGTTATATACTGTGCTTTGCCAGCTCGTTTGCCAAGATTGTCATCCTCTCTGAGGCTTGGTTCGACCACTTGTTCAACGTGCAAACAGATTCAGTTTGTGCATTGGGACTGGATTATCTACAAACATTACCACCATGCTTATTCACTGCACTGATATCTAGAGGCCCAAAACGATACTTGCTTGTTTCGAATATCGGTCTTAGGGATATGAGATTCAGGGCATTGGGAGCGATAGGAACCCTTCCGAGGCCGGCCAGAGTTCCACCGTGATGCCCGGATTGTATTTCGCGACGCCACTAGAGTTAATCTATCTTCCGAGGTTCAAAATAAAAAATAAAATACGAGCCTTGGCTTGTAAAGTGGGTATTAAGATTTTCAGGTGGGGACACATAGTAATTGTTGATTCGAATATTTCTCTCGTCAAAGAAAAACCAGAGCTCTAATTGAAGATTTCCTTCTTTCCAAAAGCGCCATTAGTAGACAATGTGTCCGATCCTCTTCTCAATCGTTATGGGCTCACCTTACATTGTGTTTGCGACTGAGACTGAAAGCTGCAACGTTAATTGTGCTATGGCTCAAGGAACAGCAGTGGGGAGGGAAAAACATTCTTTAGTGGTCTAGTTAAATACTTGATTATCCATTGGCGTATATCTGTTATATTTTGTGCTGGTCCACCTCTCGTTCTAACCCATTGTAAAACCTATAGTCCGCCATTTTATTTCCGACTCAAAAATATAATAGTTCGATGTACGCATATTTAAAAAATTTAGCACCATATTTGATTTTCTTGCAGTTTGGAGAGCATTAAGGAATGATCTCGTGGACTACAAATATATACAAAATTCAGTAAAATTTCTATTGGGTATACTTTTTGATAAAACTCGCTTTTTTGCTACTAATATAAAACAAATCGACCCAACACATGTTTATATTTTACATGCACATAATCTCTTTTCGCTTACCCGTTCAGAATCATATGAAGACTGGCAGTTTTTCATTAAACTTGTATCATCTGGCTGGACAATTCTGACACCAAAAAAACACTTTTGGTTAGGTTTTTTTGGTCTCTTGTCCCACTGTGCGATAGTCGAGAAAAATATTATAAGTGCTAGGGATTTTATCGAGGGTAATATCATAAATGCTACTTACCAATTTTTTTTTTCAAATCTTCCCTGGAAATTCTACTATTCCGTTTAAACCATAAAAATTGCAAATTGCTTGAGAGAAAATTCATAAAATTTATGCGATAAAATCCTCTAGGTAGCATGAAGAGCATAAAACTGATTAATTTGGTTGTCTCTCAGAAATTTCTGGCCGTTTGATTGGTTCAAAAATATTGATTTCCCTCATTATTTTTGAATGAACTTCTTTCTATTCAATCACCTATAAGAATCATATTTAATATTTACCTACGTAGTAATTGCTCTACATATTTTAACAAAACACAATTGTAATTTAGATCATTTCCACCTACTGTTTAATGAAACATAATGCACCAATATGCACCATATGGGAAACTTATTTATTAAGGGTTTTTCGACAAAAAGTTATTCTTGGTAAAATTTGTGCATCCCCTAAAACTAAACATGCACCAACAAAATATAGTAAAATACACGTAAAATTTGATTTTGAGACAGGAGTAAAGTACCGTTATTTTGAAAAATATCGGGAAACGTTATTTAGAAAAGTTGTTCAGCATTAAAAAATACATCAAGATTTGGAGTCGTGGCCAAGTGAAGTTTTATTTTTTTACCCATTTTTTTAAAATGGGGACTACGAAAAAAAAATTGTTAAAACGATAAATAGACAACATCCTGTATACGACGGTATATTTAAAAAGCCTGTACTATTTCAAATTACACAACTATTGTTTAACCACGGTAAATTTTTTTGAAGAGTAAAATAATTTTCAAGTTTGTAACAAGAACTTAATATTCATTAATATCAAATCACAAAACATCAAAATAAAATAAGTATTTCAGCACAAACTCATTGGTTTTCTGGAGATTTTCTTGTCCAAAATAATTCTTATATTCGCTTTGAAAACAAAAGAAGTATTTCACATCTCAGTACGATGTCCACCCCGCAACATGCACAGTTCGGTTCTTCTTACACAATCGTTGACTGCATTCGTAATGTGCTCCGGTTGTATGGCCCTCACACAATTAGTAATCACAGTTTTTAAATATTATCTATCCCTAAAAGGACGATCTTTGTTAACTTCGTTCTTCAATAATACCCAAAAGAAGAAATCCATTGGGGTTAAATCTGGTGAGCGCGCTGGCATTGGATACTCTGAGTAACGTCCTATCCATTTTCCATTAAATGTTTCATTTAAAAATTGTCGCATTACTACACTACAGTGAACACTAGCTCCATCTAACTGATACCAAATTCTGTCTCTTTGTCTACGCGGCATTTGATTTATAATTGGTAATGAATCTTGTTGTAAAAATTGCAAATATCGGTTGGTTAAGGTTTCCATTAATGAAGAAGGGACCAATCTCAGTATTGTTCAACAGTCCTCGTAAGACATTTACCTTAAATGAGTATTGGTCCTTGCACTCTATAGTTAAATGAGGGTTTTCTATAGCACACCATCTACAGTTCTGTGAACTAACTGTTCCATAAATTGTAACGGTTGCTCCATCAGTCTATAAAATATTTATTGGGAACCGAGCGTTTTCTCCGTATTCTCCCAGATACCATGCGGAAAACTCAAATCTTGGAATAAAATCCCTTTCTTTTAGAGTATTCATAAATTTTAATTTAAAAGCTTTGAATTTATTTTTTCTTAAATTTTTCGATAACTTTTAAACACTCTTCCTCTTCCACTTCTATAGACACTTTTGCAGCTGTTCGAGGTTTTTTGAAATTGTTATTAATACTGCCTGTTTCTTTAAATTTATTCAGAATACGGCTTACTGTAGTGTGATTTACATTGCGATTACGATGCCTGGCATTAAAAATGTCTGTAACTTGTCTGCTTGGAGTATTTTCCCCACACAACAATATAATCACAATTTTCCTTATTTTGTAAGTATCTTAATATTATTTAAATAGTACGTATTATCAAACGTTAACAAAATACGCAATAACAATAACTACGTACTATGAATATTAAGCAAATATGTCAAGTACTTAATGTCAAACATTCGTTTGTTTTCAAAGCCAACTTAAAACTATTATTTTGGATAAGAAAAAGTCCATAAAATAAATGTAATTAGTTTGTGCCGAAATACTTATTTTATTTTGATGTTTCGTGATTTGATATTATTGAATATTAAGTTCTTGTTACAATACTGTATAATTTTCAGCAATTTTCGGTGTTAACAAAAAATAAAAATAACTGCATCAAAAACTTTGAAAATTATTTTATTCTTCAAAAAAAATTTACCGTGGTTAACACAATAGTTGTGCAATTTGTAATATTACAGGCTTTTTAAATGAACCGTCGTATACAGGATGTAGTCTATTTATCGTTTTAGCAATTTTATTTTTCGTAGTCATTTTGAAAAAATGGGTAAAAAATTAAACTTCACAATAAGGGTGCTTTACTCCCGTCTCAAAATCAAATTTTTTAAGGCTCCTCGTATATTACGTGTGTTTTACTATATTTTGTTTGTGCATGTTTTACAACTTTTACCAAGAATAACTTTTTGTCGAAAAACCCTTAATAAATAAGTTTCCCATATGGTGCATACTTTGAGGATGACACATCGGGTAGTCGTTGCTGACTAGTTAGGAATGGAACCAGTAAATAGTGGGGTTTTGCAGCAAATAAAAGAGAACTCCAAGCTTTCGGCATTTTTATTAATTATTTCCATCAGGGAGACTACAAAAGTGTAAAATTTAAAGTTAGTTTTTTTTTAAATATAGTTTGAATATGACTTACATCTTTGTTGAGAATGATTATACAGGTGTTTAAATATGATGGTTGACACATTATGAAGGATGAATGATGATATAATACAGCTTAAAATAACTAGTTGAGTATTAAAATAAGGATTATCACAATTTCTATACGTGATTGTCATTTTCCCATGTGGGAAGAAGTTTAGGTACTTCTGACATGTAGTTGACATGACATCTGACAGACAATTAACATGCCCTCTGATGGGCCAAAACCAAATTAAGACTGATAACAGTGGTGCCAATTGTATGTTGCCAACATAATTATTTTTGTACGATTAAAGATTGGAAAAATTTAAAGTGAGGTTGTTGTTTGTTAACTTTTTATCCAACGTCAATAGATAGGAGTAAATACCTTTGTGGATTCATAATTCATATGGTGATCAAACTTGTTCACATGCTCTGCTAATGCGCATCTTTCTGGGTGTAATCTGCAGTCACTTTTGTGGGAAACGATTCTAGCGCCTAATGGTCTTGAGGTTTGACCAACATAATTCTTATCGCACATTCGACACTTAAACATCTGTATAATCATTCTCAACAAAGATGTTAGTCATATTCAAACTGTATATTTTTTTAAACTAACTTTAAACTTTACACTTTTGTAGTCTCCCTGATGATGGAAATAATTAATAAAAATTTCCGAAAGCTTGGACAACCTTTAAAGAGTTATCTTTTATTTGCTGCAAAACCCCACTATTTACTACAAAACCCCACTATCTACTACACTATTTATATATATATATATATATATATATATATATATATATATATATGTATATATGTCATGGTATATATGCTTGCTCGAAATTCTGAATTGCCTTTTTTCTTTTTAGGATTTGTTGTATCCTGCGTTTGTGACAACGAACGATCAGCAACATATATGGCATTGGGAAGTTTTCTGCCGATCGTCATGCTTTGCGGAATAATCTGGCCAATAGAAGCCATGAACGACTATCTGAGATTGTTGTCCTTCATCTTGCCACTCACTCAGGCCACAGAAAGCCTGAGATGCGTTCTTGCCAGGGGATGGAGCTTTAGCAATCCCGTAGTGTACAATGGCTTTATTTCTTTAACTATATGGATCCTGATTTTCCTGACAATCAGTATTTTGGTGCTAAAATTCAAGAAGGGATAGGGTGGCATAGTTGTGATTTTATAGATTTTATTGTGTACTTTATGATATAGTGTAAGTAGGTAATTTAATTTTAGAATAAATGCAAATAAATGTTTTATAAATCAAGAAAAATGTGTTTTATGAACATTTCACTATTTCTAAGTGCGAATTTACACGATCCAATAAATTGGTCAATTTTGTGACCTTGAATTTTATTGATGGGTGTAAACAGAAAATTGTCGTCAATTTGAGTTTGACCAATAAATTGATAAGTTTAGAATCGGTTCTAATTTTCCATCAATTTTTAGTGACAATTTGCAGTAACTTTCGGCCATGAATTGGATGCCTGCTAGAACAGAGATTTTCAGGTTATATGTTATTATTTACGCGATTTCACATACCCTACCCTAAACGCGAGAAAAATGATTGTGCGAAAAAAAATAAATAATTGCATTACATTCGCGTAAATGTGCATTGCTGAATATAAAAGACAGAGTTGTAGAAGATGGTGGATTAGAGCTTGAATTGAGAAAAGAGGGTAAGGAAACTTGACATTAGTTCACGAAAATTTCCCGAGTGCAGATCCTAATCAATTCAAACGATATTTGAGAATGGATCAGAGTCAATTCAATAAGCTATTAAATAATATTTGGAACTTTTCCTATAGTTGAACCATTTCTTGTCAGTATGTTGGTATTCCTGAGTAAAAACTGTTTCCAAAATTGACCAATAAATTGTCAGGTGTAAATATAATTCATATTGGTCAATTTTATTGTTCAATTTATTGATCAATTTTATTGGATCGTGTAAATTCGCACTTATAAAATTAGAAATAAATAATAGTGCACCTCCAGTGTGAAAAATATCAAATTTTCTCAAGCCCTAATCTCGTCCTGTTTCAATGGTAAATAAACTCCGAGGAAAATATACAATCAGAGTGCTTCCAGACTATGCGAAACGCGGAAATGTCTAATAAATATGTTTGAGCCAAACACAACGCACCATCGAATATTCAAAATGTTATGATTGGCTCTCAAACACTTGAATTTGCCATTACCAGACTCCATACAGGCATTTTCGGAAACTTACTCTGGTTCACCAACTCGATCCCAATAGATCACGTAATGGATCACTCTGATCACTTACCCCAATACTATAGTTCAGAAACGTATTAGGTTCATTGTGCTTATTCTATTTGTTCTGGTTCTGACACAAGACATAACATAAAACATAACCTAACTTCAAATTTTCTAACAGTTCTTCTTTCTAATCGAAAATGACTCTGGAAATCTATGAAATCAAATTTTGAATGATGAATTTGCGAAGGTAATATCAGTCCTATTTTACCTTCCATGGCACATCGTAAAATTACTTCTTCATAATTTCGAATGCAAACTCGTCTTTGTTTAGAAACGTTTTGTTTCTTCATCTTACTGAAAGATAACATCAAAGTATAAAACATTTCCTCACACATCTCATCGTCTTCATCAGAAACATAATCAAAAGCTAACTACGTTATTGTTTGGAAAATTGCAGTTTTTATTTTCTTCACAAATTCAAATAATTTTTTAACTTCTGGTAATGCGCATGCGATGTCTGTAGCGACTCTGACGACCATGCTTTTGAATAGGTTGGGGATCGTGTCAACCCGAGTAGGTTTCCGAAAATGCCTCATGTTTCGCGTAGTCCAGAGTAGAGAGGACAAGAGAAATCACTAACCCTATTAATGAATAAAATAGTAAAATCGTTTCAAAATCCTCCAAATGCTGCCACTTTTGATTTCATTCATAAATTCAGAGTTTGGTGTAGCTTCGGTGACGCCAGGAAAGCCTGTCATGTGACATCAAGTGTCGGGGATCGTACACGAGGAAACGCTTCGGGTGTTTTCGTATTAAAAAATATAGGAAATATCTAAATAATATCAACGTTTCCGAATGGGATGAAATATTAAGAGAATATGTTCTCATTTATATAGGCATGAAATTGAATCGATTAATTGACTCAATTGAAATTTCAAATTTTTTTTAAATCTAATTGTTGCTCCATGTTTTTACATGTTTTAATGCTGTCTTTTACATCTTTTTGTATTTCACCGAAAAACGACCATTCTCACTAACATTGAAGGTAAAGTTTATTTTTATAATTATCAACATACTATAGTAGTTTCACCTTTGTAGCTCCCTGATGATGACAATATTCATTGTCGAAATATTGGAAATATAATGTTATAAGAGTACATTTGCGTTTGCTGCTGTCCCAAAGAATTTCTCAGACTTTATATATATATATATATATATATAATGTGGACTCCATTTTTGGTGGGCAGGTTAGGTTAGGTCAATTTATTTATATTGAATTTTGAAATTCTCAAAATGGACTGGATCACTGAATCTGCAATAAACGATTGAACCAAAAAGGTCTATATTAGATTGTAACTATTCAAAGTTCGGTTTCAGATAAATACATCATTACATTTTTTATGGTTCTTGCTTTGCTAAGTTCTTCATGGCAAGCTACCTATTTCATGGATACTTTGCTAGGATTGACGAAAATGTGATGAAAACAGGTTATTGTTGAGTGTAGTGATACTAGACAATTTAATGCATACACAAAACATCCCATATCAATCAATGTGAATTCTCCTTAATTTGTATGACTTTCATGAACGCGCATCTTGGGCTCCGATTTTACGAGGGGTGTAAAGAAGTGACGATGCCCAAAAAAATCATTTTCTAGATAACTGTGAGGGTGGCAGGGAAAACGATCTCACTACGGTAAACAACATCAAATTCTTCATAATTGGTATGATTTTCATGAACGCACATCCTGTGGTTCTGATTTTACGAGCGGTTTGAAGAATTGTTGTAACTCGATAAAAAAAATATTTTCCCGAAAACTCTGAGGGTGACAAGAAAAACGATTAACTACGGTAATCGATATGTAATTCTCTATAATTTGTATGACTTTCATAAACTCATAATCTTGAGGTTCCGGTTTCACGAGGGATGTAAAGAACTGACGATGCCCGATAAAAAAATCATTTTCTAGAAAACTGTGGAGGTGACGAGGAAAACGATATCACTACGGGAATCAGCATGAAATTCTCTATAATTGCTATGATTTTCATGAACGCACATCTTGGGGTTCTGATTTTACGGGGGTTGTAAAAATTGACGTTGCCGATAAAAAATAATTTTCTCGAAAACTATATGGGTGACAAAGAAAATGATTTCACTACGATAATCGACATGGAATTCTCTAAAACTGGTGTGATTTTAATGAACGCACATCTTAGGGTTCTGATTTAACGAAGGGTGTGAAGAATTAACGATGCCCAATGGAAAAATCTGTTGAATTCCAAATCACATATGTATGTTGAATATTTCCGGCCACAGATGTTTAGTCCGGGTGCTAATAAATATGTAACCCAGCCACAGATTTTAATTTTCCACTACGTCAGCATATCTATGGATAACTTCACACAAATTGATTAACCATTAACCTCCCAGTTGAGTTCAAACACGGTTTTTGTGGTTCTGTTTATAATAATCATGGTTCGAAAGTGCATAGGTACCTATCCTGTGAAGATAAATTCATCGAGAACCACCCGAGATCTTTCCACCGGTAAGTTTTGCTGTTGATTTTCATTACAATTTTGATAAACAAGTGTCCATTAATCAAGTTAAACTCTCTAAAGTTTCATTCAAATCCAATTGCTATTCATTATTTCTTGCCTTTTTGAGGTTATGATGCAAGTAGTAATCTAGAAGTGTTTGTCTGATTTTCAGAGTGATTGGAAAACGATAGCTAGAGCTCCATAAAATAATATACTCCCTCTTAATTTGTTTAAAAAATAATTCTGTAAATACCATTAACTATTTTCTTGGCCTTTTTTTATGATGGCTATATATGTATGTTTCAAATCGAGTTCATCAATTGTGCAAGATTCCTATAATCAACGTCATATTAATTTTAGTGGAATTATAACACAGCACTAAGCTGTAATAATAATATACACAATCATTTCAAAGTGGGGAAAATTGGATTGTGTATATTTATTGTGAAATTTTAAAACCACTTCATTCCATTTTGAAAAGTGCAATTTATTAACCTGATATCAATGTAATAGATTTCCTGCAGAACCTAGGAGAACTCAGTGGTCATCTTTTCACCGAAGAAGAATTCATAACGAAACCTGGTGGTAAAAGATATTTGAAGTTTGGTGCCCATCATTCATCGAAAGCCTCCAGTTGGAACACCTCCGAAAATGTGAGTTTCTTTCCATTTGGTTCAGTAGGTAGTAATTTATTTATATCAATGAGAAAATGTCAATATAACATATCGATGGGTTTTTGACAAAACATTGTAAGCAACAAATTTGTTGAAAATTGTATTTTTCAACCAAATTGTTAGTTATGATAATCTACATGTGATTCATGCCCATCTTGGACATAAGTGCTTGAAATCATTATCGTAAGCGCCAGTTTGGTTCCAAACAAAATACCAATAATTGCTATATTTTATTGTAAACGCTAATATTGTCGTGAATTGGGGTTGTTCACGGCTAGCTAGGTAGATTCTGATCCTTCATTGATTGAAACACTTTTGTAGAAAATTAGAAAAACAACATTTATTTAAATAGGAACAAGAACAATTATCAAGTGAATGAATCTTTTTGTAAAATATCCGAGTCCGTCCCTATCAAGAGTCCGTTCCTTATTTGTTGACTTGGAAAAGAAAAGACAGTTGTTGTTGTCACAATTTTGTTAATTGAATGCATTGTCACATTTTATGAAAAGACACATTAAATCGTTCATTTATATACGAATTCAAGATTATTGGTGCGACACCATATTCAACTATACCCGTACACGTTTCAAGGTCCATCTGAGCGGATAAGAAGCAATCGAGATTTTGAGACCAGCGGAGAACATTGCCAGCATCCCAGAACTACATTCATTCGTGAGATCATTTCATTTCCTTATCCTTTTTCCATCCTTCCTCAATAGAGCACTTATTCGAGACTGTTGGGTGGAGTTGTAATATTGAAAAAGAAACGTAGAGATTATCATTGCATATTGCTAAGTGGTTCGTAAGCTTTGGTCTCAAAAGCCGAAACTCTCATTAATGATTTTGACATTGTTCAAACGGATATCGAGGTTAATACAGATTCAGATAGAAAAAACCGAATTTAAACGGTTTTCTTCACATAAAGGATTCAATATAAAATTGAACCAGAGAAAGGTAGATCTCAGGTGAAAAACAACTACTTTCCTGGCAAATACCACGCAGAACGTTGAATGATATTCACCTGAAAATCCATGCATACTTCCATATAATATCAATGGACATTGAATGCAAATGTTTCTTTCTGATAAGCTCGATTATGTTTAATTTATGTCGTGTTCACCTAACAATCCGCATACCGGTTTCAGGCTTCTTGGCCCTCATCAGTACGGAGTAGTCAACCAGCCAAAGGTCCAAAGAACTCTGGCTGAAGTGAGACACAACGTAAACAAACCATCATCGATCTTGTAACACCTATAGGTACGCCGGAAAAGATAAACTTTAACTGGCGGTACCTAGTGACAGAAAGAAACACTCCGAAAATCTCCCACCTCGATGGGTTTCTAAATAAAAGATTCCTTCTCAGTAGGAGTGGCAAGCCCGTCTAGCATATAGTGAGAGATAAGTGCCATGTGAAGTGGAATGAATAGAAAAATCGAATTTAAACGGTTTTCTTCACATAAAGGATTCAATATGAAATTGAACCAGAGAAAGGTAGATCTCAGGTGAAAAACAACTACTTTCCTGGCAAATACCAGAGAACGTTGAATGATATTCACCTGAAAATCCATGCATACTTCCATATAATATCAATGGACTTGAATGCAAATGTTTCTTTCGATAAAGCTCGATTATGTTTAATTTATGTCGTGTTCACCTAACAATCCGCATACCGGTTTCAGGCTTCTTGGCCCTCATCAGTACGGAGTAGTCAACCAGCCAAAGGTCCAAAGAACTCTGGCTGAAGTGAGACAACGTAAACAAACCATCATCGATCTTGTAACACCTATAGGTACGCCGGAAAGAATAAACTTTAACTGGCGGTACCTAGTGACAGAAAGAAACATCTCGAAAATCTCCACCTCGATAGGTTTCTAAATAAAGATTCCTTCTAGTAGGATGGCAAGCCCGTCTAGCATATAGTGAGAGATAAGTGCCATGTGAAGTGGAATGAATAGAAAAATCGAATTTAAACGGTTTTCTTCACATGAAGGATTCAATATAAAATTGAACCAGAGAAAGGTAGATCTCAGGTGAAAAACAACTACTTTCCTGGCAAATACCACGCAGAACGTTGAATGATATTCACCTGAAAATCCATGCATACTTCCATATAATATCAATGGACATTGAATGCAAATGTTTCTTTCTGATAAGCTCGATTATGTTTAATTTATGTCGTGTTCACCTAACAATCCGCATACCGGTTTCAGGCTTCTTGGCATTCAATGTCCATTGATATTATATGGAAGTATGCATGGATTTTCAGGTGAATATCATTCAACGTTCTGCGTGGTATTTGCCAGGAAAGTAGTTGTTTTTCACCTGAGATCTACCTTTCTCTGGTTCAATTTTATATTGAATCCTTCATGTGAAGAAAACCGTTTAAATTCGATTTTTCTATTCATTCCACTTCACATGGCACTTATCTCTACTTATATGCTAGACGGGCTTGCCCTCCTACTAAGAAGGAATCTTTTATTTAAAACTTCGATGAGAGATTTCGGAGATTTCTTTCTGTCTGGTCCGCAGTTAAAAGTTATCTTTTCCGGCACCAGGTTACAAGATGATTGCATTTTGTTTATGTGGTTCCCCTTTAGCCAGAGATTTCTTTGACGTGGGGAACGAACGTATGGATGTGGCTCACGCATAAATTAAACATAACCGAGCTTATCAGAAAGACATTTGCATTCAATGTCCATTATTATAAACGCATGGTTTAGGTAATATTCAACGTTCTGGTTATTAAGCGTTATTTTCACCGGAAGATCTACCTTTCGGTTCAATTTATATTGAATCCTTTGGCCGTTTAAATCGGTTTTTTATTCATTCCACTTTCACTATCTCTCCTTCGCGCTTAGCTCACTGAAGAATCTTTATTTAGAAACCATCGTGGAGATTTCGAGTTTCTTTAGTACCGCCAGAAAGTTATCTTTTCCGGCATTATAGGTGTTACAAGATCGATGATGGTTTTGTTGTTATTCAGCCAGAGTTCTTGACCTTTTGGTTGACACTCCGTGCAGGGCAAAGCCTGAAACCGTATGCGGAGTAAGATGAACACGGCATAAATAAACATAATCGAGCTTATCAGAAAGAAACATTTGATTCAGTCATCGTATTGATATGGAAGAGCACGAATTTCAGGTAATTCAACGTTCTCGTGTATTTCCGGAAAGATTGTTTTCACTGAGATCTACTTTTCCAATTTATATTGAACTTATGAAAAACCGTTTAAGTCGATTTATTCATTCCCACTTTTACATGGCACTTATCTCTCACTTATGCTGGCTGGCTTTGCCATCTCTGGAAGGATCTTTTTTTGAAACCTATCGAGGTGGAGATTTTCAATGTTTCTTTCTGTCACTGGTGCACCTCCGGTTAAAGGAAGTTTATCTTTTCCGGCGTACCTATAGGTGTTTAGAGATCGATGATGGTTTGTTTGTTGTGTCTCACTTCATCCAGAGTTCTTTGGACTGCTGGTTGACTGCTCCGTACTGATGAGGGCCAAGAGTCCGAAACCGGTAATGCGGATTTTGTTAGGTGAACACGACATAAATTAAACATAATCGAGCATCAAGAAAGAAACATTTGCATTCAAAGCAACTTCTGGTGAATGTCCATTGATATTATGGAAGTATCCATGGATTTTCAGGTGAATATCATTCAACGTTCTGCGTGGTATTTGCCTTTTTCCTGAGATCTACCTTTCTCTGGTTCAATTTTATATTGAATCCTTTATGTGAAGAAAACCGTTTAAATTCGATTTTTCTATTCATTCCACTTCACATGGCCCTTATCTCTCACAGATTCAGATGTTGATCAAATCGCGGAACGCCAAGTTTTCGAAGATAGATTTCATTCTACAATGGCCACAGCAAAATCTTTCTTAGAAAAAGTTGACAAAAAGGAATGCCAGACATCCAACAATTCGTCTTTGAACACGTCTGATGTTTGTCATGCGATCGATTATTACAATACCATTTTGCCGGAAATAAAGGTGCCCAAATTTAATGGATCATATGATTCTCGGTTAGAGTTCAGAGATTTGTTTCTGTCGCTAGTTCATAACAATGAAAAACTCGGTGATATACGGAAATTTCACTACTTGAGAGGTGCACTGGTTGATTCAGCGCCACAGGTTTATTCAATCGATTGAATTTACTGAGCAAAATTATAAAACGCCTTGGGAAACTTTATGCGGAAGATTCACCTTTTGATTCACAATCATCTTAGAGCGATTTTCAATATGGAAAGTATTGTTGCTACTTCTGCTAGTAAAATACGATTTTTATGCGAAAACTTATTCAAACACTTGAGTTGTTTAAAGCAATTAGGTGAACCAAATGATTCATGGGATACGTTACTAATTTATATCATCTCGAATAAATTAGATGAACAATCGGCCCAAGAATGGGAAAAACACAAATTAAATCATGTTAAAATCGATTTGAACATTTTCAAAGAATTTCTGAAAAGGCGAGCCACTTTGTTGGAGACAGTGGAAATAAATTTTCCTAAAAACGGTAAAGGTCATCTTGATACGCGATTAACCGGTACATATTCGAACCAAAAATCCAATTATTCAAAAGGTGAAAACAATACTCGAAGTTATGCGAGTAATATGAATGCGAGAGAAAATGCGAACAATCCAAATAGTTCAAAAGCTAGAGTGTGCTATAATTGTGATGGACGACACAATTTATTTTATTGTCCGGATTTTCTCAAACTTGTGATCAAGGATCGTTATTCAAAGGTTAGTTCATTACAGTTATGTGTAAATTAATTGCCTAAGACGAAATCATACGGCTGACGATTGCAGTTGGTCAGGATGCAGAATATGCGGTAACAAACATACTATATTACATGACGTAACCGAGAAAACTAACTCGACAGTTGCTGCGAGTCAAAGTGACAGTTTAGACGAACAAAGTTCAGCGTTCGAGAATATTCCGAATGTAGACGTTACTAATTGCACATTGGCTACAGCACAAAATTCAATTCTTTCAACGGCTCAAGTTCACGTATGCGGACAGAATTTTCAAGCTAACTCAAACAATTTCGTAACAGCCCGAGTTTTGTTGGACTGGTGTTCACAATCGAGTTTCATTACGAGTAGATTATGCGATAAGCTTAATGTAGAAAAAATAAAATGCAAATTATCGATATCTGGAATAAGAGAAGTTACTTCCTATGCGAATCATAAATGTAATATTATTATAAAGTCAAAAAACAGTGAATATTCATTCAATTTGTCCTGTTTCGTGTTAGATAATATAACTTCCAACTTACCTCTGACTCCCCAATCGATATACATAATTTAAATATATCATTTAACATAAAGTTGGCTGACCCGGAGTTCTTCATGCCTAAGCCTATAGATATTTCGATCGGAGCAGATGCGTTCCGGCATATTTTGAGCGTAGGTCAAATGAGCATTGGGTTTTCATCCCCCATATTGCAGAATACTCGTTTAGGGTGGATAGTTGCTGGTGCAATGAGTGTGCCAAGAACTAAATCCAACTCAAATGAATCGCGTTGTAAATTAAGCACAAACATATCCATTCAGAAACAATTGAGCAAATTTTGGGAGATCGAGGAAATTGAACACGAAAAATCGTGGTCGCTTGAAGAACAGGAATGTGAAAATAACTTCGTTCAGAATTTAAGCAAGAACGAGACTGGTCGTTACATCGTCTCAATACCATTTAAAAAATATCCTACTTTATTAGGTGAATCACGAGAAAATGCGGTTAAACGGTCAATTTCTTTAGAAGACGCCTTATGAATAACGAAAGATTAAGGACGTTATACATAGACTTTTTAAACGAATACGAACAGTTGGGTCACATGACTGACGTCACCGACTGCGCGAAAGATGAATTCGATTATATGCCTCATCATGGAGTGCTAAAGGAATCAAGCAGTACCACCAAGTTGCGCGTTGTTTTCAATGCTTCAGCGCCTTCTTCAAACGGTGTTTCTTTGAACGATCTACAGATGTGTGGTCCTGTCATACAACAAGATATTTTATCAATTATTTTACGTTTTCGAATTCGCCCCATTGTGATATCAAGTGACATCAAAATGATGTACCGTCAAGTTTTGATTAATACAAAACAACGTAGTTTGCAAAAAATAGTATGGCGAACAAATCAGAACGATTCGATTGAAACATATCAATTGAATACCATAACTTATGGTACTTCTGCGGCATCATTTTTAGCGATACGTTGTCTGCACGAGATAGCTAACGAATGCGAAACCGAACACCCCCTAATCGCTAAAATAATTGTAACGAATTTTTCGTTACTTCCTTATACATAACCAATTTCTCATAATGTTTCCGGTTATCCTTGCGGTCGTACGGGTCAGTAGTCACTGCTCAGATCTCAGATCGACTTTTGACAGTGTGACCGTGACATTTCATTTTCGTGTCGATCGGATTTATCGAGCGCGTGGTTTTTCCAAGTGTTTTTAAATAGAGAAAAACCCGAGAATGTTTTTTTTTAAAACAGGGAATTGGTGATTTCGTCGAACCGAGAGGATAATCGTTCTCTTTCTTGATTTGAACGTCGAGATAGGCAGGTGGACTGAGTGAATTGATTTTGGTATGTAAGATCTATAAGTTAAATAAGTTTCACTGCTGGAGTTTAGTTGAGTAATATTATTCTCTTTATCTTGCAATTAATGTTGTAGCTGATTAGCATTTTCTTCTTTTTCCTTATGCTTGTAATATTAGAATTCTTGGATATACCGCATGGTCATTTTTGAAGGTTAAATATCAATACTTCGGCCATTTTGACAAAGCATTCATAGTACATATTGTGGCTAACGTAACATCTGTTCCGAATATTGGGAACTGAACTTTGCATTGGAAATCAGTTCTACCTTTTGCATTTTTTAGGTACCAGTAATTGGTAATTTCAATGGACTAGAGCTTACTTACCTCACGAC
This sequence comes from Gonioctena quinquepunctata, assembly GCA_018342105.1. Taxonomy (NCBI): domain Eukaryota; kingdom Metazoa; phylum Arthropoda; class Insecta; order Coleoptera; family Chrysomelidae; genus Gonioctena; species Gonioctena quinquepunctata. Next base: position 133,241 of record JAFIRS010003015.1, read on the forward strand.
CAGTGGATTGTTCCGAGGATTCCGATTGATTGTTCTGGGACAGTTTGGAGTGACTAATAGGACGGCTCTCTGGTAAGCAATTTTCTTTATTTCATAACTATATGTTTATGAGAGTAATTTTCTTTTCTCTTGAGAAAGAATTGCTTATGGAGAGAGTTGTACCTCTGGCCTAACGGTCTCAGAACACTCGATTCGATTCAATATATGCCTCAAGCGTAAAGTTGATTTCCGTTTAATAAATTTCTTATATCTATTACTCCATTCAATTCCCAGTGTAGCTTATTTGATTTTTGATCGTTGCAGAGTCAATTCACTTCAGTTACTACCTTGTCGCCAAGAGCAGGGAGATTCACAAAATTTTTGAGAATTACCTGTTTATCGATTTGAAAGGGAATTGCCGCCCTATTTCAAAATTATCTTTATCTAAGAGAGTTGTGCCCACTGAAAGACGTGAGGTCTCTCTCTTCGGTTTATCTTTGGAAATTCTTCAATAAAAAGAATTATTTCACTTTATCTTTATCTAAGAGAGTCGTGCTCACTGAAAGACGTGTGTCTCTCTCTTCTTATCTTGGCTGAAGAGTATACTTTTACTCTGACTATTATCTTGGTTCAGAAACCCTATATTTTTTGTAGCTTACTAGAGTATTTTGGTTATAACGCTATATTTTCCTTTGGCACTTGCTTTAAAATAGTATATTTTTGCACTGGCAATTTTATAGTGTTTTGCTTTAAAATACTATATTTTTTCTCTGGTAAAATTTCAAGGAAATTTTTATATTTCTTTTGGAATACCTTTCCTCATTAATTTTTTTTACCCTTCTGGTATATAGAATCACCTTATCAAAACTTATTTGTTTCAAAACTTAAGTGAATTTGAACATAACGTTTTGGGTGAGGTTTGTTTTGTTAGGTTTTGAATTTTGTTCATTTTTAATAATTTTTTAAAATTATTAAAATTAACTTGTAAATTTAACTCCAGAATAGCAGATTGGATTGCTATTTATTATCTTTGTTCTTTCACTGTAACTTTCCAGTCTTTTATATAGACTGAGATTTTTATTGTATGCTATCATTTGCATCTATCTTTTGACTCTCGATTAAAATTTGAAACATAAAACTTGAGGTTCAAAGGATATCCTTCGTTCTCCCCTTTTTGTACATATTTTGATTCCTATCATCTTCTTCGCATGATATATACCACGGAGGGAACCCATCTACGGAGACAGAAGGACTAGTAACCTGGGAGGTCTTACAGCACATCCATATCAGAACTGGTCCGTGAAGATCAACTAAATTCACGCCGATAAGGGGGTCTAAAACCAACTATAGAACCACCCACGACCATCTTCATTGTAACCGCTGAAATCAAGTTCCTCCTAGAACCGCTAAGACCAGCTTCAAGAAACTAGCCTTCATCTCTCTCACTCAAGAACTCCGAAGGTATATCCGTGGCACCAACAACTGGAGGAATCATAGTTGTAAATGTTCGGGTTTTGATCAGAGTCGAGAATACTGGTTTTTTATGTAATTTCTCAATTTTTGTTCACAGAAATCAATACTCTTATAGTATAATTGTCAACCTGTTTTTTTATTGTTCAGTCAATTCCATCTGGAATAAATTTGTTAAGTTGATTTATTGCATATTTATTTGCCTTCCCATACAAGCTAGGTAACATTTATTTAATTTTATTTATCTTTGACTTTAGCAAGTCTGGCGCCCAACTCTTGAACTAGTCAAGTTAATTAATGTATAATTTTTTTAGTGGCCAAATTTGATTAACTAGGAGAAGTCATTAATTGAACCTTACTCACGGCCTAACCGTATCCATCTGAGCAGCCTATCGGCAAAGTGATTTCACCTTCTTAAATTTGAATCATATAATTTAAAATCTGGGGTTCAGAAGTAAGGGGTGTTGCATAATTCGAAATGATATGTACGTTGATGATTTATTAACAAGCGTAGAATCCGAGGAACAAGCTAAACACATCTGCAATACTATTTCGCAAATATTATTAAAACGTGGATTTGAACTTAGAAAATGGAAATCAAACAACAAAAATATTTTTGATAATTATGTGCAGTGTGCATCTAATTTACTTGAATTTACATTGACCAAAGATCATAGCAATAAGATTCTAGGACTTTCATGGGAATGCGACTCAGACCTTCTTACCTTCAGTTTACGACAACAAGATTTTATCCCATCTAGAATAACCAACAAAAACTGTGGTCGGAAAAACTCTCGTGGGACGATATTTTACCGGAACATATTGCAAATTCTTGGACAGAATTCTCTTCAGATTTGTATTATCTGAACCAACTGAAAATTACTCGTAAAGTTATATGCATTGATCCTGTATTCATATCTTTACACGGATTCGCGGATGCGTCTGAAACAAATTACGGTGCTTGCGTTTACGTTGTTTCAAAACATAAAGCAGGTAATTTAGAGTCAAACCTTTTATGCGCCAAATCAAAAGTCGCGCCGATAAAGTCATTGACTATGCCAAAACTCGAGTTCAGCGCTGCTTTAATTTTATCACGACTAATTCATAAGATTTTACAGTCCTCTAATATCGAATTTAATGACGTTCATTGTTGGTCAGACTCGACCATTGTATTAGGGTGGTTAAAAGCAACACCTAATTTATTAAAACCTTTTATATCACATCGCGTAGCTGAAATACAAAAAAAATCTCAGAACTTCGAATGGAGACATGTGCCTACTGTAGAAAATCCATCCGACATTGTGTCACGTGGTTTAATCCCAAGATTATTGATTAAATCCGAAATGTGGTTTCACGGACCGAGATGGTTATTAGGTGATGCTAAAGATTGGCCTAATATATCATTTGCAATGCCCAATTTGCCCGAAAAACGCAAATGTTTGGTTTTGGTTACTAGAATGTTTTTTCCATTTGATAAATTTTCTAATTTCAACAAAATGAAAAGAGTTCTTGCATACATGCTAAGATTCAAGGAAAATTGTAAGACAAATTCAAAATCAAGAATTGAATTCGAGTTTTATTCTTTTAATCAGAATTGCTCAACAAGAATCATATTGTGAGGATTATTCAACCTTAAAAGTGGGTCGTGCTTTACAGTATAGTAGTAAAATTTTGAATTTGCGTCCGTTTCTCGATTCCCAAGGTATTATGCGCGTGGGAGGTAGATTAACCAATTCTGATTTCCCTTATGATAAAAAATATCCCATTTTGTTATCTCCTAAACATACGTTGAGTAATCTCCTTTTTGAAAACGAGCATAGGAAACTGTTACATGCAGGTCCACAGTTACTTTTGTCTTCAAGTCGAGACAAATTTTGAGTAACATCTGGTCGAAACTTTGTGAAAAAGATTGTAAAAAATTGCGTAAGATGTTCCAGATTTAATGCCAATAACAAAGTGCAACCTATAATGGGCGACTTACCTCGTGTACGCGTTCATCCAGTTCTCCCCTTTACAGTAGTAGGAGTAGATTACGCTGGTCCTTTTATGATGAAGGACAAACCAGGTAGAGGTTGTGAGTTCATTGAATGTTGGGTTTCTTTATTCGTGTGTTTTAGTACTCGAGCAATACATCTCGAGTTAGTGCAATCCCTGACAAGTGATGCTTTTTTACAAGCTTTTCATCGATTCATTGGTCGACGCGGAAAACCATCAGATGTGTTCTCAGATAATGGTACAAATTTTGTTAAGGCAAACAAAGATTTGATTGAACTCAGTAAGTTTTTTAAGGATAATGAGTCTAACATTTCTGGATACGTTGCCAATATGGATATAAAATGGCATTTCATACCCGCGAATTCACCCCATTTCGGTGGTATATGGGAAGCAGGGGTAAAAAGCTTGAAACACCACTTAAGACGAGTTTTGGGAAATCAAGTTTTGTTCTTTTTTGATTTTCAAACTTTACTTATCAGTGCTCAATTCCCGTCCCTTATTTCCCTTGGCATCCGATCCTGATGATTTAGCCGTTTTATCCCCCTCCCATTTTTTGATCGGAAGGCCCATGATGTCATTGACAGAACCATCCGTTTATCACATCAAAGAAAATCGATTGTCACAATATCAGAAACTTCAGAAGTTGTATGACCATTTTTGGTATAGATGGAGTCGCGATTATATAAGCGAACTACAACAGAGACGACGCTGGAAAAGTAATGATGGCAATTTGGAAAAGGGTCAATTAGTTCTCATACGTGATGACAACCTTCCACCAACCAGATGGCGGTTAGGACGCATTTTAGACTTTACCCATGGCAGTGATGGAGTACCTCGAGTCGCCTCTATCAAAACAGCAGATGGTATCAGTTCGCGTGCAGTGAATAGGTTATGTCCGCTTCTAGTTGTCGGCTGAGTCCTCCAAGGCCGGGGGCATGTGAAATATCCGAGTCCGTCCCTATGAAGAGTCCGTTCCTTATTTGTTGACTTGGAAAAGGAAAGACAGTTGTTGTTATCACAATTTTGTTAATTGAATGCATTGTCACATTTTATGAAAAGACACATTAAATCGTTCATTTATATACGAATTCAAGATTATTGGTGCGACACCATATTCAACTATACCCGTACACGTTTCACTTTTATTATGTTATCTTACTTTAGGCACAACTGAAAACTAACTCATCGATCGATAGTGTTTTTTACTTTGAAACTTTGACACAATAAAACAAGGCATGTTCCGAAAAATAACATTTCCTTGACCAGTTCAAAAATGAAATTAAATAATGTAATCTACGGGGTGTTAGGATTTTACAACAATATGCTACTGGCAGATGATCGTAAATGCCAGAAAATCTTGTCGGTTACGATTCTGTTTCTGTCGCTTATGTTCATATTCTATTCCCATGATGACAGAATGACATAACACTTAAAAACCTAATAACGATTACTGCAAAGTGGAGTGCACTTTAACCTAATAATTGAATGATGTTATGCAACAATATTCAATGAAAATAACATCTTGCACTGGATTTTATACACTTGAACGATTTTTCGGCGTATTAAATAGAGTCCCACACATTTTGAGAGTTCTAAGTATTGAAATAAAGCCAGTATAAGAAAAAAAAGCTTCCTGTAGAATTTTACTTTTGTCGCTTACGATGTTTTGTCAAAAACCAATAGAATTTCAATCTTCAGCTTGTGTCTCTGAAAAAGTTTGCATACAAAGGCATGAACAAACAAACATTTAAAAAAAAACATAAATTTTTATATTTTATTTTCAATTTGAAAAAACTGTACCAACATTAGATAAGTTTTGAAACACTATTTTCTGTTCATGCAAATTTCATGGGGACTCTATGGATGTTCTTGAGCTGCCTAATTTGATTTTAAATATCTGTGAATATAAATATATATTTATATTCAATTGTCATCCAGTACTCAATGTCATCCTCATATATGAATCTTCAATTTATATAGGGAATTTTCTATTTTACCTACTCACATGTTTATTATGCTGTATAGCTTGTTACTTATTATAGAAATAGTAATAATTTTATTTTTTGTAGTACATTCGATTTGCACAATTTGGTGCCATTCTGCCAGAGGAATCTGTGGAGCCTGCTAGGAAAAGGTATTCTGAAATGTTAATAGTTATCGTTATTCTGGGGATATTTGTATTGTTGCTGGGAATATTCTCCCCACACCTCTAAGGGCTAATTTTGAAGATACCTGGGGTCGCCCTCTAACATTCAGTAGCTGACAGGTCAGACGTTGTCAGTCCAGATCAATTGTGATCTATCATGACAGATCATGATCATAATCAGTCCTGTGTGGTTTCCATGCAGCTTTCAGTTGAGTCACTAGAGGCAAACAGATAATATTTGTGGTGCCAATATTTGAAACCTAACAGAACATAGTCAAAAACACATTATTTAACTAAAATGAAGTTTCTGAGTATTGGAGAAATTAATCTTCTATATATATAGAGCATATGCACACAATTTCAACAAAATTCACTCATATGGTATATTTCCTTGTACATCTACAATCATAGAAAATGTTTGGAATACAGTTAATAAGACACTTTTCAAATATCAAGTTCAAGTATTCGTGAAGGAGGGTCAGAATAAGAGCGGAATATTTAATTCAACCCAATATTTCGGTTATTGTATTTAACGATAATCATGGAAAAGGTTGAAACATTTTTAACATAAACTCAGATATGAAAAATATATCAATAATCTCGAGGGATATTGAATACAAATACGAAAGAGATGCATTGAGATCTGTTCGATCTGACAATCAGATCAAAATACTTCCAGCTGATAAAGGTAACGCAACAGTCATCATGAACACTACTGATTATGAGAAAAAACTAACACAAATGATCTCAAATACCACATATCACACACTCAATCAAGACACTACCATATCAGTAAAACAAAGTATACAAAAAACTAAACAAAAATCCAACCCCATCAATAGAAAGCAAAATATACCGAACTTTAGCTAAACACAAAACATACTCACGAAGCAGAGCGAGAGTCTAATACCCAACCACAGCAAACCCCCACATTTTTATGGTTTACCAAAAATACACAAACCATCTCATCCTCTACGCCCTATTGTTAGTTCCATTGGATCTCCTTCACAAAAACTCGCTAGATACCTACTCAACATTCTGAAACCACTATCTGGAAATGGAAATAGTTTTATAAAGAATACCCCTCACTTTCTGGAGAAATTGAATGAATTACAAATTCAAGATAGAGATCTTCTAGTTAGTTTTGATGTCGAAAGTTTGTTTACTAATGTCTATTGATAAAACTCTAGAAATAGTGAAAGAAAGATTAGAAAATGACACATCACTGAGGACAAGAACAAAACTGGATGTCAGTGCCATCTAAATACTCAAACTATGCACAGAAAAACATATTTCAATTCAAGAACGAATTTATCAACAAGAGTTTGTATGGCGATGGGTTCTCCTTTGTCACCCATTTTAAGTAACATATTCATGGAATATTTTGAAGAATCTTTGTTGGAACATTCCACAATGGTCCAAAAAATATGGTGGAGATACGTGGATGATGTTTTGCTATCTGGAATCGAAGTGAAGAAGAATTAAACACTTTCTTGGATCATATAAATGGTCAAGAACCGACGATCAAATTCACATTAGAATAAGAACAAAACAACCAACTTCCGTTTTTTAGATGTCATGATCCAAAATCATCATCCCGAATCGAAACATCTGTACAAAAGAAGCCCTTCGATATCTAACTATTACTCAAACCATCATGCCAGTGTGAAAAAAGGCATAGTTAAATGTCTCTATAATCGAGCCCAAACGGTTTGCAATTCCAACCAGAATCTACAGGAAGAAATAAACCTCATAAAATCTGTTCTCAAAGGAAAATGCATATCCAGATCAGTTTGTGGAAAAAAAACAATCACTGACATTGAAAACAAAAACCCATCAAACAACCAATTAACACAACCAACAGGAATTACTCCCACCCTACACATTTCACAACCAACATAATACCTTATGTCCCGGATTATCTGAAAAGATCAAACGAATTGGACATAGGTATGATGTGAGAACATCATTAGAACAACAAACACACTGAGATCTATACTAACACAAACAAAACCAAAAACGCAGAAGAAAGTAACAAAATTGTGTTTACAACATACCTTGTTCTTGTGGTGATAGTTTATAGGTGAAGCGTCAAGACCATTGGAGTGCGCCAAAGTGAACATCAGAGTTACATCAGAAATCGACAAAAACTGGATCAAAATTGCAGAACATATCCTCACATCCAATGGCGATCATGCGATTGAATGGAATAGGACAAAATCTTGATGAAAGAACCACATCAAGAGAGGGAGAAAATTGAAAGAAACGGCCTGTATTCTTCTTTCCCATAACAACTGCTTTTCAACAAATTCTGTTGAAATGGATCATACATGGTTACCTCTACTCAGAGAGGATGTGAGATATGGTAGAATGCTAATAAACTGATCCGAACAACACCCCATATATCAAATGAGCAATCCGTCAATCTCAAACTTTTTTGGCAGATCTCAATTGACATCTGTCAGTTGAAAATGCAAAGACTCTGCGAGCAAAAATCCAAATTATAAAACAATTAAAGGAGATTTAGAAGATATTGAGAACGGGGCAGATATAGTCCCGAAACGTCAAGCAAAACTATATAGAAGTATCTTTTGAATTTTTTAAAATTTTTTTGATAGGCAAATTCAGAAACGGCAAGTTATTGACAAATTGAATTATTTTTCCATAGGAAATATAATTTGGTGAACGCAATAACTTATCGGGGTGAACTAATCAGTTTGCCCTTTCTACACTTGTATATATTTTCCTGATTATATTTTCATTTTCAGACTGTGGAAGGTTACCCAAAAAACATGTCAAGAAACGTTGTTCCTCCACAAAAAACCACATTCATTCAATACATTAGTTAGAGTTAGGAGTTCAAAATGACTAGTGAAGTTTGTCAATATCTGTTCTTTAGTTGATGTTGAATTTATCTTTCTTGATTTCATCATTTCTTGTAATAGCCTTTTTTTGAGAGTGGGCCGGTATTTTCGGAATAAATTTGTTTTTTTTTGTTTGTTGGCTGGTAGTCTATCTTTTTTGTGTTCTTCAATCTGTTGTTTGAGATATTGTTTTCAAATCAAATCAAATTTATTCATTAAAAAGACCACATTGGAATAGAGAGAGAGAGATAAATGTACTTAATTGTACGAAAAAATCAATTTCTCATTAACAAAGCATAGTTTCAAAGTTACAATAATGAACAATACCATTAAATAAGTATAGGTAGGTATATATGTATAAAATCAATCAACAAATAATAATCACATCTGATAAGAAAAGTACCAAATCACAGTGTGCTTGAAGGTGAGACAATATTTCTGAAATCAGGTGGATGAGTCTTGATAGAATTTATCTAGAGTATAATAATCTTTGTCACTTCAACTACAGGGGTTAGAATTTTTTTTCAAATATGACCCATGATCATATTGGATTAATTTTGATTATTATTTCAAAGAATATGTAGATCTATTCTTTGTGATGGCTTTCTGATGAAAAAGAAGCATTGTCAAACTTATTGATATCGAAGTTTCGACATAGAGGGAAGGGGGGGGGAGCAATTTATCTGATGTAGGAGTGAAGGTAAAAATTTTGACTAGGATTATTGTGTAGAGTTGCTCTAGTTAGCTCACTATGGAGTAATCAACACACAAACTGAAGATCAAACAATTGTTACTAAATGTTTGGCCCTGGATATTTTTTAACAGGAAGTCAAAAATTCAAAAAGTGAATTATAAGCATAGCCTGAATGCCAATAACAAACTTTTTATTGCAGTAATAGAAAAAGTGCAGATTTTGTGGTCCTGGATCTTGTTTTCAAATTAACTTGGGGAAACTCCTATGAATACCTTGTTGTCATTGAATTTTATATACAACTAGCCAAGTTTCAGGATTATATTACTTAAAAATTAAAAAGAGAAATATGACAATTTTCCTTTATTTTATATGATTATTTTTCCCACAGCAAGCATTCCAAAAGTTATACTACATACAGAGTTCTGAACCTTTTGAGTGAAGACATTGCCTAAGAAAAACTCAACCTGGCTTTATTTCATGATGTATCCTGTTATTCAATGAGATGTTTTCCATAAAACACAGAACAGAGATCCAACTGTAAAAGTATCCATCGAAAGTGAATCTGAAGAAAGTCAAGCAGTACAATAGAGACCCAAAATTTGAATATCAATATCACAGGAGGCAACAGGAGAAATATACAAGGTTTGTTTGGGTTGGAAGTCAGGACGATTCCGAATCGGTTCTAAAGAGTAGGACAAACGTAGCGTGAAAGATTTTGCCCAGGTTATTTTTCAATAAACGACTGTGTAACTACTTCGAACAGTTCTAGGTATATATGAACAGGAATATTGTGACATATAAATATGTGGAGGTACCTATGTCCTCAATAGCTCAGTTGGTTAGAGCGTCTGACTCGAGATCCAGAGGTCGTGGGTTCGAATCCCGCTTAGGGATGTTTTTTTTTTCATTAATTTAATTTAATAACTTGTCTGATATGCCACAATCTTTCTGTTCATGTATTTTTCATAGAAGCAATTATATATATATATATATATGTATATATATATACATATAAATATATATATATATATATATATATATATATATATATATATGTATATATACAGTGTGTACATAAAGTGAGGAATAAATTCATTATCTAGAAAAAGAAAAGCTTTTCGAAAAAATCCGCGGACACATCAGCTTTTATTTCACGATGCGCATCTTCTGACGTTTTAGTCGTATCGATGACGTCATTAATGTTTCGGCTATGACGTCATGGATATTTTTTTCAAATTGCAACCGCTATTTTTGATAGTGCCATTTGAAAGAGCATATTTCTCTGCACACGTTAAACCAAAAGTTTTGTCATGTTACATAAGGAAATTGTCGAGAAAATTAATGTTTTATTGATTTTGTTAATTGAATAAACTAATCAATTAAAGGTTCAAAATAAAGTCCTTCCTAGCTTTGTAAAGTTCTCTTTCAGCACGCCACTGGTGTCTTCGTATTTTCGGAGCCCTAAAAAAATCACTCTTTTATTATCGTAAAAAGACATTTTACTGTTTTTGTTACCTTGCTGATTTAGTCGTGAGGTTGACGTATGCCACAGTTTGACAGTTCATATTTCATTAATACCCTGCTTTTTGAAAAAATTAAGAATAAAATGTGCCTTTCTGTTACTCAGAGAATCGAAATTTTGATGATGATTGGATACGGTGATAGAGTACGAACGCAACAAGAAATAGTTGGACTGTTTAATACTAAATACCCGGATAGGCACATAACTCAATCAGCAGTGGGCAAAGTTGAGAGAAAGTTTCGAGACACTGGTAGTGTTGATGATCTCCCTAAAGCTGGGCGTCCTAAAATCAATGAGGAGGTCAAATTGAATGTTTTATTATCAATGGAGGAAAATCCACACAACAGCCTAAGAAGCATTAGTCGAAATCAAGATATCCCAGTTACAATACACATAAAATTTTAAAATTGGAAAAGTGGCATCCCTATAAGATGACTCTGCACCAAGAGGACGATCCAGACCGAATGATGCAGTTCTGACAAACGTTAATGGATATGTGCAATGCTGACCCTTTGCTAGTAAAAAATATTGCTTCCTCTGATGAAGCTACTTTTACACCAACAGGAACAGTGAATCGGCATAATTGCAGGTACTGGGCTAAGGAGAATCCAAAATGGATGAGAGAACATCACATACAGTATTCTCAGAAAATAAATGTTTGGGCGGCGATTGTACAAAACAGGATTATTGGACCCCACTATTTCGAACAAAACTTAAATGGTCCAAGGTACCTTCAACTCCTACAGGATTATGTTACCAGCAGGATGGTGCAACGCCGCATTACGCAGCTGATGTTAGAAGGTATCTTGACCAAGTCTTACAATATTACTCAACAAACTATCACCAAGGTCCAGGGATTTATTTTTTAAAAAAAACTAGACCAGAATATCGAGGAATTGAAAACTAGGATTACAAATGAATGTAACAATATTACTCAACAAACTATCACCAAGGTCCGAGGATTTATCGACCGTCTTGGATACTGCCAGGCTCAGAAAGGACTTCAATTTGAACATTTAATCAAATCGTTTGTTCAATCAACCGTGTAAAATCATTACTTAAAAATCATTATAACATTAATTTTTTCGACAATTTCCTTATGTAACATGACAAAACTTTTGGTTTAACGTGTGCAGAGAAATATGCTCTTTCAAATGGCACTATCAAAAATAGGGTTGCAAATTTGAAAAAAATGTCCATGACGTCATAGCCGAAACAGTAATGACGTCATCAATGCGACCAAAACGTCAAAAGATGCGCATCGTGAAATAAAAGTTGACGTGCCCGCGGATTTTTTCGAAAAGCTTTTCCTTTTCTAGTAATGAATTTATTCCTTACTTTATTAGACACTGTATAATATTTTAATTGAGTAAGTCGTTTAGTTTATACATAAGCGATGGTTCAAGGTAATGGAATCTAAATATGCATTTTTTTCATTTTATTTTATATTATTTGCAATGGTTGGAATCCTGTTTGATATCTGAACCATCAATTTCAATGTGTCAAATACATAATATTTATAAAACATATTTGTGGCATGTGATCGTAAACTTTATATTTGCCCCTCAGTAGCTAAGCAACATATCGGATTTTTTTATCGAAATAACTTTTCAGGGTGATCAGTTCTGCATGATAACCTGAAAATCAATTATTGACAAAAAATCTATGGAGTTGTTGGAGTGGGGTGGTAAAATATCGAAAAAAAGATATTTGAAAAAGTTGCTTGGAATCCAATTTTAGGCCCATGTGCAGAGATTCAAGCATTAATTCAAAAATATTTAAAATGTCTTTTTTATATTTCCTGATTGATATAAAAATATCCAATTTTCTCTTTCAAATAGCTCAATCTTGAGGGGAAATTGAGCTTTTTCATTGGAACAAAGAGCAGCCTGGCAAAAGCCCAATTTTAAATCACCATCAACCACACCATGTTTTCAATAATTGCCAAAAATAATTATCATAAGTGCGAATTTACACGATCCAATAAATTGGTCAATGTTGTGACCTCGAATTTTATTGATAGGTGTAAACAGAAACAAATTTGAACTTGACCAATAAATAGATGAGTTTAGAATCGGTTCTAATTTTTCATCAATTTTTAGTGACAATTTGCAGTAACTTTCGGCCATGAATTGGATGCCTGCTAGAACAGAGATTTTCAGGTTATATGTTATTATTTACGCGATTTCACATACCATACCTTAACCGCAAGAAAAATGATGGTGAATAAAATAAACATAATTTACGTTGCATTATATTCACAGCAATGTGCATTGCTGAATATAAAAGATAGAGATGTAGAAGATGGTGGATTAGATCTTGGATTGAGAAAAGAGGGAAAGGAAAACTTATCATTAGTTCACGAAAAATTCCTGAGTGCAGATCCTAATCAATTCAAACGATATTTAAGAATGGATCAGAGTCAATTCAATAAGCTATTGAATAATATTCGGTGCTTTTCCTATACTTGAACCATTTCTGGTCAGTATGTTGGTATTCCTGAGTAAAAACTGTTGTCAAAATTGACCAATAAATTGTCTGGTGTTAAGTCGTCATGGTATTTTTGTTTTGTTACTGATGTTCAATTATATTTTGATGAAAGTTGATGAAAGTTAAGAGTCATATTGTCAGTCAGACTTTAATTTTCATTACACCGATCAATTAGCCGACAAAGAATAGTCAAATTACTTTACATTGGTCCTTTAAATTATTGAACAAGCCCTGTAAATAAAAGCAGTCAACGGTAAAACCAAAAAGTTTGAAAAATATGGACGGCCAGTCAGGTAGAAGTCGTACTCAAAAAGGTATCAACAAAAGTTTGAATCCCGATTTCGAATGGCCACCAGGTTTTGAGATGTCCTCCAAACCCGGCATGGATTCAATAAGAAATAATATGGAAATAACCCGTGTTAGAGACGAAGAATACGGGCAAAACATCCTCGAAAATATCTGGGAACAGTAAGAAAAGTATTTCCGAATATTCTCGAGTTTCTGCTTCTTCAAGTATAGATTACAGAAGAAAAAACTTACACTCGAGGCTGAAAATAAAAAACACTATCTAGAAACAAAAATTTTAGGAATAGAAGAACAAATTAAATTAGTTGAATTGGAAACACAAGTTCGAGAAGCAGAATTAACACAAAATGGAGAAAGGAGATCAATAAGGACAAGAAGTTCAGTTCCAAGACGAGAAAATAGAAATTTATATCCAGAAGTTATTGTATTACCATCAGCTTCCTGTAGAAATCAGAATATAACATTCGATAATGAAGATAACGATTCACGTTCATCGCCCGTGAATTCATCTGTAGCCGATTGGGTTGAGAAAGTGAAACCTTTTGATAATGAAGAATGGGAAGAGAAAAACGCATATAAAACACCGCTACCTGATGAATCTGAAGTCAATCAGTTATGTGAAACATTAAATTCTCTGCTCAAAAACGTTAACAAAAACAATGCAAATTCGTCAGAGAATGAAAAATGTTTCAGACGACATTCAGTGGAATTTTTTTTTCCAATATTTGATGGACGATGTGAAGATTGGCCTACGTTCATCTATAGTTTCAAGAGAATATCCGAAATATGTGAATATACTGATGAAGAAGCAATGATAAGCTACAAAATGTTTGAGAGACGAGGCAAGGTCAGCAGTTGCTGGGATGCTCATCAGTCCACAGAATTTACAAAAAGTGATTGAGACATTGAAGATGAGATTTGGAAAACCTGAACAAATCATCGAAACATCATAAATGAAAGTGAAATCTATTTCTGTTGTCAAAGAAAATGACATGGAAAACCTCTTTAGCTTATCAAGTCATATGAGCAATGCAGTTAGTACAATAAAATCTTTGAATTACAAACAAATCTTCAAAATCCAATGATTTTGAAAGAAATCGTTCAAAAATTACCTGATATGCTCAAGCTCAAGTGGGGGGAGGGAGTTCATATTGAAAACGGAGCTGTGAACCTGGAAGATTTCAGCAAGTGGCTCATGAAACTAGCAAATGCTGCTTGTTATGTATTACCATCCAGAAGAGTTACTTTCTATCCGAAGTCTTTTCCAGAGATTAATACACATCGTTATGAAAATGATAGGAAATTCGAAAAATCTTTCATCTTTCAGTTACACCTGAAGAAGAATGCACCTATTGTAATAAAGAAGGGCATAAGATTGACGATTATATAGTGTTCAAGAAAGACGATGTAGATACAAGATGTAAAGTCGTAACAGACAGAAAATTGTGCTTTTCATGCTTGAAGAACAACCATCACTTACTAAAATGCAAATTCCGGAGAAGTTGCGGAATAAATAATTGTATGAGGCCACATAATAAATATCTCCACAAACAAGATCCAAAAACTTCCACAACAAATGAACAAAGACTTATTGAAGAAGCCTATATTCCACCTGAATCACATAGTACACAAAGTAATCAAAGTGTTCTAGCTACAAGTCCTGGCAAGACTAATGAACTTTTGAGAATGGTTAATGTTAAACTTCATGGTCCAAGAAATACTATTTTCGACACAGTAGCCCTTTGTGACGATGCTTCGACAGTTACGTTAATAGATCAATCGATTGTTGAGAAGCTAAAAATAAAAGGGAACTGTAGAACCGCGATGTTTGCAGTGGACCAATGATGTCGTAAAAACGAATGAAAATTCATTACGCTTTGACCTTAGAATATCAGGAAATTTTCAAGGTGCAAAAACTTTTTTGATGAAAAAGTTTTTGTTTTTGATGAAAAATGTCAGATCTGTAGAAAACCTCTCATTACCCTATCAAGATATCCGATCTGAAAACTGGCAAACATATTCCTATCCTATCCTATCGAAGATATTAAATCCAGGCCTATGATTTTGATCGGTCAAGGCAATGTCCGATTGACTGTTCCAAGGAGATTAGTACAAGGTCCTATGAATCTTCCTATTGCGACGAAGACATACCTAGGTTGGATTCTACATGGAAAATTTTGTAAGCAGAATATCAGAAATCACCATACTTTCTATATTTACGACAATATTAATATTGAAGATGATCTCCATCAACTTGTGAAAAAATCCTTTGCAATCGATGCATTTGGATTATCAGTAACATCGAACCTAGAAAAAGACAAGAAAGAAGAGAGGGCATTATTACTTTTGAATTCAACTATACATAAAAACTTTTTAACAAAAAATTAAACCGACGAAAAAATCAACTGAAAGCAAAAAATAAAATAAACCCTCTTAGTCTAAATGATAACTGAGCTCCTAAACTAATGTAAGTGACTGATTTTGAGTTGGCGCCAAACATTTAGCTGACCAGTGTGAAGTTAGCGGCCAATGGCTGAAGAACAGAAAATGGTCAAACACAACACAAATGAAAAACTTAAGAATGATTTACCAAGATATATTTAATATGCTTTTAGATAAAAATTCAAAATGCATCCTCAAATATGTTTAGCCAAGTGGATATTTGGAATATGTACTACTGAAAGGCTATATATAATGTTTCTTGACATGTTTTTTGGTAACCTTCCACAGTCTGAAAATGAAAATATAATCAGGAAAATCAGTTGAAAAAGCGAAAAAGACTCTGCAATAAAAAATCCAAATTAATCAAACAATTAAAGGAGATTTAGAAGATTTTGAGAACGGGGCAGATATAGTCCCCGAAACGTCAATCAAAAACTATATAGAGAAGTATCTTTTGAATTTTAACTATTTTTATAGGCATATTAAGGGAATGAAAAGTTACTGACAAATCGAATCATTTTTTCTATAGGAAATATAATTTGGTGAACGCAGTAACTCATCGGGGTGAACTAATTAGTTTGCCCTTTCTACACTTGTATAGATTTTTCTGATTATATTCTCATTTTCAGACTGTGGAAGGTTACCCAAAAAACATGCCAAGAAACATTGTTCCTCCACAAAAAACCACATTCATTCAATGCTATATTAATGATTTACCAAGAGATGATTGATTTGCAGGCTGGCAAAGAGATAGTTTCGATCGATATTTCAAAAAAACAAAAGCCATCTTCAAAAATGTTTAGCTAAGTTCATTTTTGATATATGTATTACTGGAAGGCTATATAATAATATACCAAGAGATGACTGATTTACAGGCTGCCAAAGCGGTAGTTTATACTTGTTTTTCGAAAAAAAAAATGTTTAGCCAAGTTCAGTTTTGGTATATGTGTTACTGGAAGGCTATATAATGGTATACCAAAAGATGATTGATTTGCAGGTCCTCAAAGGGGTAGTTTATACTTGTATTTCGAAAAAATCTAAACCCACTATCAAATTTTTTTGTGAAGTCAATATTTGGTACACGTGTTACTGAAAGGCTATATAATGATATACCAAGAGATGATTGATTTGCAGGCCGTCAAGGAGTAGTTTATATTTGTGTATCGAAAAAAATCATAACCCACCCTCAAAAATGTTTAGCCAGGTTCATCAATCATCCATTGGTATATCTTTATATAACATATATCTATATCTTATATAACATAATATCAAATTTTCCATTTGTTTTCGACCATTTTCTGTTAAATTGAATTCCCATTGCAATTTCAAATCTTCAGCCATTTTATCTTCTTTCCTCTTCTGAATAAACTGTATCTGCAAGGTTCAAAATCCTTGATCTGTAAAGAAAAATAAAATAAGTTTGCAAGAAGAAATACATAAAAAAGTTATGAAAACTCTTCCAAAATTGGTCTTTTATACAAACTGTTCAGAAGTTTTTCTTAAATTCATGATAATCCCTCTCTTATCCAATAGCTATGGAAATGAAGAGAATTAACAGAAAATACTACTAACTCCAACTATGTGACACAACAATCGAAGAAATATTGAGGACTAGATAAAATTATATGCATATCATGGCTGAATTTCAGCGTTGGTAAAGAAAATAATTTTATGCTTTGAAAATCTTTGAATATAATGATCCCTGATATTTTCCTCTTTCTATTTCTGGTTTTATCGGAACATTTAAAAAACTATATCTATATCTATATATATATATATATGTATATATTTATATATATATATATATATTAAATCGAATTTGAATCTCACCTTAGTAAGTTAACATTTATAATATAATTTTTTATTCTGAAACCATGCATTTGTAATCGTCCTGAGGAAGGCAATAAACGTTGCCGATAGCTCGACATATTCCAAAGAGTATTCCTAATCAATTCACCTCCTGATTGCAAACCATATATATATATATATATATATATATATATATATATATATATATGACAAAGACTTTTCTTTCAATCATTGAGACCTAATGAAAGATACATCTGACTGCAACCCCAAGACAGTTTGAATCATGTTTTAAACGAACCAGTCATGATAATGAAACTATCTGAATATATATATATATATATATATATATATATATATATATATATATATATATATATATATGTATATATATTTTCTTTGTTTTCTCGGAATAAACCTTAGTCAATTATGTATTTTTTATTTGATACGTCGTTTCGACATTGTTTATGTCATTTTCAGGTAAATTCTTAAAAATAATGTGAAACATGTAGAGTTAAAAACAGAATACATTACATAACATCAAACAAATACGATTAAATCAGACATCACAGCATTGTCTAAACATAAAAGAAAAATCAACGTAAATTCGATTTTGACAAGGTTGAAATTTTGACAAAAGAAAAAAATAGTAATGAAAATAAACTGATCTTCACATTTTGACACGAAAAAGTCTTGCATAAATTATAACAATAGAGCCCACATACTACAATGAATATGTCAAACACTCCAATGTATTTAAAAAAAAAGGGAAAAAACAGATAAAAACAAACTCGATACTAGATCTCAGATATTCAACAATGTCTTCCAATTGTGAAATATGAACACGAATTGATTTGTTTGACACTAAGAACAGGATGTTCATGAAATCAGATGTGGAATCATCTGCGACTGAAAGATAAACTTCAGTCATTATCTTCCATCATTCAAGATAACCTCTTGTGGGGTATTCATGTTGAAAAGGAAACCATTCTCAATTGAATAGAAATATTTTTCTATGAATTGAAAAATCCACGATAAAAATGTTTTTTTTTCAAGTTCTAACAGAAAACAATTACTTCCCCGGCTAAAGCCACGCTGGACATTGAACTACATCTGATATATATTCTGAAAGGACCCTAACTCAAAAGTAACAAATCTGAAATTGAAAATTTGCTTTTTTATTCAGATAGTTATTTGATTTCCTATTCCAGTCTTAATTAAGAACTCATTGGGTTAGGGTCCTTTCAGAATATCTATCAGATGGGGTTCAATGTCCAGCATGGCTTTAGCCGGGAAAGTAGTTGTTTTATGTTAGACATTCACAAAAAATACCTTCATTTTTATCGTGGATTTTTCACTTTACAGAATAATCTTTCTATTCAATATTCAATTGAGAATGTTTCCCTTTTCAACATGAACGTCTCTTTGAATTTTAATCATATTTGTTTGATGTTATGTAACGTATTGTTTTCAACTTTAGATGTTTTACATTATTTTTAAGAATTTACCTGAAGATGACATAAACAATGTTTGTTGAAATATCGTATCAAATAAAAAAACATATACTGACTAAGGCCTTTATTTCGAGAAAACAAAGAAAATAAACATGTGGTCAAGAAATTATATATATATATATATATATATATATATATATTTGATTCTGATATATTTTTTTAAGAAAAAACTCCAACAATGTACAAAAAAAATTAATGACTTCCATTCAGACAACAAGAAATACCCCAAATTTCATTTCAATTGAAATTTAAGGTTTTACCTGTCAGAGAAGAACACCAAAAACTCATTCAGAGTGAAAACCTTCTAACATTCTAACGATGTTTAGTAGGTTATTTATTAATGTATTTGTAATTCATTTAGTTGTTACATTGAGTGACTATTCGGAAGGCAGTTAAATTCAGTGCTCATTGACTCATCGATCATTCTGTTGGTGCTATGGAGATATTGTGTAATCCTAACCTCACTTTTTGTTTCGTAAACGTTCTACAGACAAACAGACAAGAAAGCGACTTAATATTGCATTGTCATCTAGTTCTGAGCTATGTCTGAAGTTTCAAAACTCATCAGGGAGTTAGTTTAAAATCGATTGCAAGATTTGTACCGAACAGACACGAAAGCGAGCTAATATAAATGTGGTAAAAATCAGTCATGTTGACAACCTCTACAACTATAAATTATCACCTAGTAGTGTATGACAATATATACCTCAAATGATCCTGTGTTGTCAATGACGTATTGGCTTGTCTTCATCCACCAACAGGACAGGACACAGAAATACTGAATTTTTCCTAGTTATGCTGAATTTTATTTCATAAGTGGAATTTGCCTCCTGAAAATTTCAAGAATATTTAATTTCCACACTGTGTCAAGTGAAATATAAAATATAAATGTTCCTAGTCAAGTTTCGATGGGAGTGATTGAAAAGTTGTTCTTCATTCATACCTTCAACAAATATAAATCAATATTAAATGAAAAATCATTCATGAATCACTTATTTGAATACTAATTTTTGACATTTCATATCAATTTTAATATTATGAGTTTGAATATTATTTGTGTGGGGTAAATTATATTATGCTGAGTATATGATATTGGCCCACCCTGTCATATCAGCTAGAAATATGAATCCAATGAAAACATGGTCATCTCAAATAAAATATATGAAACTCGACGTGTTGTCCAACTCGGCCTAACGGAATATTTTTTTAACAACTGTTTTTTGTAATGAAACTCCAACATAACAATTCAATTAATATCTTACCTCTTCTGAAGAAGAAATTTCATCCATTGGTCATATTACAAAAGTACCTAGTAACAATATTTTCCTTCTTTTCGTAACAGATTTCTGAACGCAGGTTTCCTTCAGCTGAGTAAAATTGAACCAAACTGATATCACTTTCATTCTGATTTTCAATTGACCGAATGTTTTCATTCCTGCTGTTTGCTGATGTGGATAACAAAATCTCAGAACTCCTGAAATGAATACATTGGTTTTAAAAAATGTAATCAATAGAAATAACTTGGTGTGCAGCACAACTATAAGTAATGTATTTTCATAAGATGAATAATTTTGTTCTAAAATGAATAAATAACCTACTCAAAATGTTTTGTATATGTTGTCTACTCGGTTTATAAAACTTTGGATGTTCCTCTTTATAATCTAACTGAAGTTCCTATGAATTGTTTGGATTTGAGGTAAATAGGGTTTTCGTAAACTCAGTTCAGTTTCAATCTGATTTTATTCCTTACCACAAACTTATCATCCTTCCTAAATGAGTACACACTGCAGACACAATTTTTGTCACTCAATTGCTCTAGAGTGGGATCCCTTCGTAAATTCCAAATTCCAAGAGTCATGCATGCCTCTAAAGAGTGATCCTAAAAAAATAATAAAATTGAAATGTCTCAGAAATCATATATAAATTCAAATTGTATTGTTCTTTATACTATAATTTATGAGTACTTACATAAAATAAATCATTCGTCTCACAAAATAGAACCATGCACTTCCTTCTGTATAAATGTAAATACCACAAAAATTTAACCTAAAATCTTGGGCTTGGGAAAATACTGCCTCTCTCTCTATTCGTCAGACGGCGACCGGCGACACAGAGGAGCGAAAAGCCGAAGCTTGATGTATTAGGTGAGTAGTATTGATGAAAACTGTACTGTTTGTCGCACAGATGTCATCTTTGCCGATTTCGGAGCGGACTGAACATTGTCCGAATAAATTTCTTAGGAGAGTTTCTCTTTGGTGTTGACATCTACTCAGCAATCATTCGAAACAGGTCGTGATCTAAGAAATCATATTGTCATATTGTCGCACGTTTGATCCTACACATTTTCAGATATGAGTGCATACACCAGGGTTTCTAGACATCTTAATCCAGACAAAAATACTGGATAATAGATGGGAAGTTGGCGGTAAAATCAGTTTTTTCGAATTGCCAATTTTGTAAGTTGAAAAACCCGAAGTCTATGATTCCTCTCATGGGACAAATGCCAGCTGAGAGACTTACGCCGAACGTGAGACCCTTCACGTTTACAAGCATGGATTTTTTTGGACCGTTTTCGGTTTCTGTAGGTCGAAGGAAAGAAAAAAGATGGGGCATTATTTTTACGTGCTTGTCAGTACTTAGAAGTAACACATAATATGACGACAGATTCAGCTATGATGGCAATTAGGAGGATGATAGCTAGAAGAGGAAAACCTCATAAGATATTTGCAGACAATGGGACAAAAATACGAGGTGCTTCGGAAGAGTTGAAGAAAGCTTTAGGTGAAATGGAACATGAGCAAATAATAGAGGATATGATGAACCGTGGAATTGAATGAAAATTCATACCGCCTGCCAGCCCACACATGGGAGCGGCTCATACGTTCCGTAAAAAAATCGTTTTATACAATTCTCAGGGAACAACAACTCAAAGACGAACTAATGCTCTCCCTACTCGCGGAAGTATAGAACATGATAAATACGAGATTTATCACGAAGATTTCTATAGATCCGGATGATTTCGAAGCCCAAACACCCAACAATTTTCTAATTGGCTCTCAAAATAAGATTGAGGAAAGAATGGAGGAAAGTTCAGAATCTCACAAATGAATACTGGAAGGTAAAAGGTAAAAGAGTACCTTCCAACTTTCACAAAAAAAAAATCGTTGGACGATAGACAATGAGCCTGTCAAAGAGAATGATGTCGTTATTGGCATGGAAGATAATATGATAAAAAGCTCTTGGGAATTGGGTCGAATAGTGAGAGTATTTCCTGGTCCAGATGGGCGTCGATGAGGTTAAAATGAAAAATGGAATTTTTAAAAGGCCGGTGTCCAAATTGGGAAAAGTTGATGATTAGATGTCCTATTTTGGAGGAGGAAGAAATGTTAAGTCGTCATGCTATTTTTGTTTCGTTACTGATGTTCAATTATATTTTTAATGTCAATTTTGATAGTTCTGGAAGTAAAGAGTCATATTGTCAGGCAGACTTTAATTTTCATCACACCGATCAATTAGCCGACAGAGAATAGTCAAAATACTTTACAAACCCATATTGGTCAATTTTATTGTACAATTCATTGATCAATTTTATTGGATCGTGTAAATTCGCACTAACACATTCATATTACATCATACACGATTAGCATTGAATCAAATAATAGTTTCATAATATCCAGAGCTGAATTTGATGATATTTTAGACAGGATATCTGTTTGTTACACAAACTTTTAAATACTCCATGTACCTCTCAGAAATACTAGAAACACTTGTCTATTCAAACCAAGTAATCACACATGTAATTATGGCAAGCACTCGCCAATATCACATATGTTAACTAACGGCAACAAAGTAGATCTTGGTATTTTCTCTTTCACTGTCATCTTTAAAAAGTAACTGTGCCACTGAAATAATGTGATAATTATGATAATCCATCTAATTATTATCTTCCAAAAACCTGTGGTAATTGATATAAAATATATATATATATATATCTATATATATATATATATATATATATATATATATATATATATATATTGTTATGATAGGATTTTTGTTAGTTTATTTAATTTATTATTATTTTGCTTACAAATATTTTTGCACCGCGTTGGGCGTATTATCATAACAATTGTTGTTAATTTTGCCCCACGTTGGGCACCGATTGTTATGATGGGTTGATTATATGATTTATAATTTGTATGATTTTAAGAATTCATTCCATAAATTATTTTTCTGAAACCCTTTCATAACAAATAAAAAATACCTCCGGCTATGTAATGTTACCCTTTTCCTTTCCAGAACCTTCTACCTCATCCCAGCTCAGTCAGGTACGCCCATGAACATGTATGACCATTGTCTAAAGACACAACAATGGTATGACTCCTTCTTCAGTAGCAGGTTCCTGTAATCGATGTGGCCGGCTATGGCACTATTGATTCGATCATAAAAGATGTTCAGTGGAGAAAAGTAAAGTTAGAAATTGAAAAATAAACACAGGTTTGCAGAGAATAATCAAAGTAGTTGACTTTATTCAGATGAAAACTTAAATATACCCTACTCTGCGATGGCTACCTTATACTAGCAAAACAATGTCAAAAATAATATAGTGCAGTTTGATGTTTGTGATAATGAAAATTTTATGAAGAAAGTTTGAACGTATTATCAGTCTTTTGGGTATGGAATTTTATGGTTGTTCAGCCCAAAACAAAATAACCAATAATTCAGACCACTTAAAGTTCTTGGTTTTATGTGAAAAGTTGCACTTAGGTGAGTTCAGTTATTGAATACCTTGTAGCTGCGTTTCAGTTGACGTTTCCAGTCCCGTGGACGTGTTTCAGGGATCTCACTGACAGCTCACCTGCACTCCTTCCAAGGATTTATTTTCTGGACCAGGTAGGTGGAATTTTTATTTACTATGTGCTTCCTCCGATCAGCCTTTCAAGAAATCTTCCTCGTTCGGCAATTTTATATCATGTTTTCTTATATTATGGGTGAAAACTTCTTTTCGAATTTAGTACGTGGCTTCACTTTCTCGAACTTTTTTCAATCTCCCCAGAACTTGTTATCATGATCCATGGCAGCACTCACCAAATTTTTATTTTTCACAGATTTCCGAGTTTGTATCACTTCCTACCGAATTATTTGCTATTCTAATTATTGTTAATGATTTTATGAATGATATTCAATTCTAACTCATACATACTATTTACAGATTCATATAAATTATATTTTTTCAATTTCTGCCCTTACATTTTATTCTATATCAATATCAATTCCCACACAAACTCTTTCGAATCCCATTGGTGGGTTTTCTGTTCATGTGAATTGTCATACAGGATGTTCAAAACTTATCTATACTTTGATCTTGCTTTAATTCAATATTTTCCATAAATTTCAATTTTGATATGGTTTAATCGTGAATTTTTGTCAGATGTATCGTTGGATATAGAATTTTGATAACAGAACTGCTTCAGGAATGCTCCCTTTACAGATATGTAGCGACTAGAGCATAGTATAAGGTTCTATAGTAGTGATAAAGGTAAAGAAAATTGTAAAATAACATAGCAATAACGATACTAATAAAAATAACTAATGATAATAATGATAATTATAAGTTTAATTATTTAATAACATTTCATAACATAACAATATATATATATATATATATATATATATATATATATATATATTCTGTCTATGTGAAATCATAGTTTTGAGTTATAGTAATAAGTATGTTAGTTTAAGGTATGATGAATAATATTTTAATTGTAATTGTAAATAGGGGTTACTCCGTTTCTGATAAATCAATAAAAATATGTAATGAAAATACTTGTTCAACTTACCTAAATCATATCCATTGAAAAAATCAAAATATTGATATAGATTGGATGTTCTAATTATTTTGTATAGTTCTTTTTTCTTATTTTTTTTATGATTGAAAGTATTAAGTAAAAGTATATTTGGCTGAGTCAATGAAACAACATATTAACAACCATTTATTTATTTAAAAAAACTGATAATGCTTAATTTTAAATAAAATTGAAATAGTATTCTCATAAAAAATGCAATATGAAACAAAAACAGTATTTCTAGATTCATTTAGAAATTATCTTAATATATTTTATTTTCTCTTCTAATGAACTGAGCAAAGGGTAAGTTATTGTCATCTGAAAGATGGTGAGATCCAACATATCCAATAAATCTGCCGACGAGCTCAGTTATGTTTTTATTGAATTAACTAGTCGTTCTCATAAAAATGGTGTAAATACACAACTTCTGCATAATTATGCAGGAGTTGTAAGTTCCCGGAAGTTAAATTATAATTTTACCGATTTTCTTCTTTTTTGCTATATTTGTCAGCCTATTTCTGCAAAGAAAGCTCATCAAAAAAAAAATAGGTCGCTTAATTTCTGGACTTTCTTTGTTTTAGTATAGTAGAATAACCAATTCTATAACAATTTCTGAAGCGTGTTTATTAGAGAGCAGAACATTTTTGGAGGGTGACAACATTTTTATCAAACATCAAATGCAGATCTCTTTCCTATTTTAAAAACCCCACTAAGTGGTATCACAACCTGTGAAACAATGAAGTGCCAAAAGACAAGAAGAAAATAAGTTTGCACTACTTTGTTTGTTGATATAAATCGTCTGGTAGAGCCGTGTCCAAGTTGCAGAAATAATTTAGTTTTATGTAAGACAGAGTTCGAACAAAAAAAGTGAAAAAGTTAAATCAAGACATCTGTATCAACTGATTTTACCAGTATTTCTTCGCTTAATTTTGTTTCATATAATTCATGCAAAACCGTCCTGCGATGCCCGCCTGACCACTAAATAGATCTTTGAGACTTTCTGAGTGATGTTTATGAAGTGAAACTACTTTTTTTGCCAATTTAAAACATCCAGCAATTGTTAATGTTTTTTCCTAGTTTATATATTCTGCAGTATTTTGACAGAAATATTCTGTCAAAAATATTGAAAGGGACTGTTTGTTTATATACGACTTCAAATAGATTCGATATTTTTATATTTTTACCAGTAACGTTGAAATTTGGTACATTAATATCTCCTCGTCTTGAACGTACAACAGTTTTTATCGAATTTGTATTGTAAGTATCAAAAACTACCGATATTCGGAGTGTTTTACATTTGCGCCCAGCGTTGATTACAGATTTCAAGAAAATCCTGTATGCGAGGTGTATTGCATCCCGATGACACATTTAGCGCTGATAAAAAAAAATCGCTGTTGCCAAACGTTACACACGTCAGAAAATAAAAAACTTTTGTGAACATTAGGCTTCTTTATAACGAAAGAAAGCGAGATTTGTTACGAACCCAAGAAAGCCACCATCCGCCTACAATTGTTTCATGGTTTCCCAATCATCTGGTCGACTTGTGGGCTTTCTTGAATTCGTACCATATCTCTCTATTGCTAATACCTAGCGGCGAGTACAAAAATGTGAAATTCACGAAATCATAGATGAGACACCTATGATTCGTGGGGTGAAGCTTAGACCTGTTGACGTGGAATTCAGTGACACGAAATTTCGTGCTACTGATAGGTCACCAACAGATGTCAGTATAGGCCAATCCACGACATCAAAAGTCGTACTCCTCGTGCGTTCAGAGTAACGCAAAACAAACAACGGAAGAAAGCAAGATTTGTTACGAATCCAAGAAGGCCACCATCCGCCTACAGTTGTTTCATGGTTTCCCAATCATCAGGACGACTTGTGGTCTTTCTTGAATTCGTACCATATCTCTGTCTTGTCAAGGCAGGTTCCATTTTTAGAAAAAAATCTGCAAGTAAAAAATCTTTTTCAGGTCGATTGTGTTGATTTGACTTTAAAATACAGACTAACGAACCCATAGTGCTCTCTGGCGTTCGCATCATTATGTGTGGGATTATTGAATTGCAAATAGTTTGCCGCAGTATTTTCATAGCTATTAAAAATTCACAATCACAAATTTGCACTACAATCTCTGTGGGGTTAGGAATCTGTATAAGGATATAAATATGTATGGGGCTAGGAGAAATTATTTTATACTTTTTAGTCCGTTTTATAAGTGTGGAGAACAAGAATTTTTCGCCGAGTAAGGGTTTTAGAATGGTGTTTCCTTATTCTCCTTCCCATTCTCTACATTTCGAATGGTTGGACTCACCAGTTCCCTTTCACTATACTTTCCACGTTTTTTCGTTTTTTTTTCGTATGTTTTTGCGTTAACCTCGACAAGGGCAGATTTCTCATCCTCGGACCCAATGCTCTCTAGTGTCTGTATTAAGTTGAGTATTTGTTATATTGAATCACTGTTAGCATGTTTGTAAATGCAGAAATTCTCTTTTCTGCCTCATCTTGCGGAAAGTATTATACAATCGAGATTTGCAGTTTTACTTCTGCAACTTTATAGAATTCCCGTTATGTAGTACACTTCTCAGAAAACTGTTTTTTATATTCCTTTCTTCCACGTTTAAAAAGTCTTTTTTTGGTTATTTCTTTGTGTGTATTTGGTTTTCAATTGCCTCTTCCTCGGCCGGATTCCTCCATCGGGGTATGATTGAATGTATCCTTTTGCTCAATTAGCCGTGGTTTTTCTGTCTTTCCACTGTTTTAAGAGGATATCATTGTCACTTTCACAGATTTTTTTAAATTTTTTAACTTTACTTTTCCTCGGGCGATGCTGGGAAAGGGCGAGAATAGAGTTCACACTCTATAGACCGAAAATACGAAAACGAGATGTTTTGTATTATCATCCAGTTCCGAGCTATTTCGAAGTTTCAAGTCTCTAGCTCATAGAGAGTTAGTTTAAAATGGATTGCAAGATTTTTATCAGACAGACACGAAAGCGAGCTAATATAAACGTGGTAAAATAGTAAAACAGATAACGGAATTTGGCATCCCAATCACAAAAGTTTAATGGAAGACTATCGGACTATATTTAAAGGGAAAAAATTCATATACTAAGACTAAGACTATAGTAGGAAAATAGGGGAAAGTAGCCATACTCAAGTGGAGTTCTGGGGATAGGGGCCTTGAAATCACGAAGACTTCCTCCACAATATATGGTAAAATTTTAGGTTATATCCAAATCCAGATGTACATGTCTAAGACAGCTGCCTTCATCTTTAGTGTACAAAAGCAAATGTATTGTGTTTCAAAACATGGTTGAAGTAGAAATAATTAGGCACATTCGATGTGGAGAAAAAAATATTCCCACTTTTGGAGGGAAAAAAACATTATTCGTTTTATAGTCATCGTGACTAATTCCACTGTTACAGTAAGGGGATCGATATAAAGTTTGATTTGAACAATTTTAATGAGTATAGAAATGCGCAGAACACAATGTCAACTGAAGAAACATGGTAGATGAATGATGCTATCGCCCTCTAGTGGATGTTGGAGGGGTTTGGTGTAAACAACGAACAGATTACTAAAAGTTGGCTTGAAATTCAGAATGTAGGACTCTATAATAAGAAGGAAAGAAGAAGTACTTGTTGATGTGGGAAGATGGCGTTGGTGTAGATTGGAATGAACTTCAAATCTTTACAATTCATTTAGAGAGAGGTACTCTGGCAGAACATGTGAATAAATTTGACCACCAGATGAATTACGATTCAGTGAATGTGCTAGCGACAGAGTCACATCTAAGAGAACATTCTTAGAAATGGCTTCCATTTCCCAAGAAAACAATTGTACGAATAAAAAAACAGATACTAACCATTTGAGTGAGATCTACTCCTATTTATTGTCTTTAGATATCAATCAAAATTGACAACAATGTAATATCAAATAATAGTTCTTTTTACCATTACCGCCACTTGGTAACATCAGTTGGTACTAATCTAACAGTTGGCAGCACTGTAACAATTTCCAAGTGACACCCGTCAGGTGTCGTTGGCTTAAATATAATTGCAGAATTTATTCCTAACCTGTCAGTTTCACTTGTAACACCACACAGAGTACACATTTATATCTATATAATTTAAAAAAATGCTAATGTGGTTGTATTAACTTTTAACTCCGTTTTATTCCTTGATCTACGTCATTTTCTTTTGTATCACGTTGTCAGATGAATATGTTCAACATCATTGAAACCAACCTCAACAAAGTTGTGAGTATCATACTGTTTCTTAATATGTATTACTATTGGTTTTTTCATCTATTGTAGTCTCCGTGATGCTTGGATAAAGCTTAAATAGTTTTTCATTGCTGCCTACCCCAAAATCACTAGTTTTGTACCTAACTAGTCAGCGAATAATACCCACACACACACACACACACATATATATATATATATATATATATATATATATATATATATATATATATATATATATAAGGAAGGATCCTTTTTAAATTCGGGTATGCAGTCAACAGGGGTATGGAAAAAAAGTGTACTCTTTTTTCTATTCAAGCTTTCGAGTCATTTATTGTCTCTTCATCAGGAACTCTACAATGAATTGAAATTGAACATTATAAGATTTGAAAACCAAATAGGCATATGTGTACATACAAAATGAGGTTAAAATCCCTTTCACTTGCAGCAATTTATAAAATACCATGTCACAACAGACAACACTCTTGGTATAGTCATATATAGTTGAAACTTTGATCAAATTGATCAAGATTACTTAAACATAAGTGTTAAACATTTTAAAATTCCAAATGGGCTCTTATGGAGGTCATGTTGGGTTCAAGAGGCAGTGGTGACAAATGAATGACCATTTGAAGTATATGAAGTTGACAATTGACCAAATATGAAAAATAGATCTTAGACCTGTTGAAATATAAATTTACCAAACAAATCAAGGGTACCAACATATTATTAAAACGATTTTGGTATGTTCACCACTGCCCCTTGA